>DVQH01000037.1:0-63684 GCA_018231625.1 Papilio phestus
GTTTTTTTACAAGAGGCAGACGGCGCTTTAGCGCCGGCCCTCTTGTAAAAATTAAGCCTTAATGCACTAATGTTCTAATTTACAAATCATAGGCATCATGATATATGGGGGTTAAATTCCACTGCTCAAATTTAGCCTAAGATCATAAACTGTTGTTATCAAATAGGCAACTTGGGTATAATAAATTATTAATAAAAAATGTAAAATGTGAAAAAATAGACCTAATAACGGTATTTACTGATGGCGCACTAGTGTAGTGTTTGGGGTGCAATACAATTGAATGCATGGTCGGTGCGTGTTCATGAAGTGGTGCGCCCGATGACTCGTCTAGTTTCGGGTTCCACTCCAACTCACCAATTTGCTCGACCAAGCGCACTTAGTGTCGAGTCGCATTGGTGCACTATTCTCGATTTCACCCCAGCAGTGCTTGTTGTTGGCTTGAAGCAAGCTCGATCTCGATCTACACACCTACGATGGCCTTAATCAACAAACGCGATCTTCGCAAGATTTTGCATCCACACTACCTGGTCAACCTTATGCTTGCATTATCCTACATAATTCTCAAAACCGTTCCACCGGTTTGTGGGTTTCTCTTCAAAGCATGTGAACTTGAATATGTAAGTTTTAGCAGACTTTTTTCATAAAATTTACGCCGAAATCGAGCAAGAGTTTAACAATCTAACGGTTCTTTTCTTTTAATTCATTATTAACCAGAGAGACACTGAAATATTGTTTTTTACCGCCGTGATAATTGTGTTTAGAACACGCAAGCAAGGTTTGTTAAACAATCTAATTTATTGTGACACTGGGTTGTGACTGTTGGAATTTTTTCTCTCCTAGGATCTGTGACTTTTGTTCCATATGTGTCTTCAGCTTGCATGTTGGCTAAGTTGGGAAACATTTTGCTCTACTTTAACGCCGATCCGGTGTATGGTGTAATTTACATCTGTTGTTGTCTTCGTAAGTTGTTTTTTACTTTTACCTAAACCTTTTATTTGAAACATTTGAATTACATTTACCTATTTGACAGTTCAACTCTTGTTGCTTCCCGAACCTACATATCAAGGCCCCGAAAATATTTCCTACTTTAAAGGCAAAGATCTGGATGAGGAGATTGCAGGGAACAAGCAGGTCACCTGGATGGTGGAGCTCTACACCTCATGGAGTCCGCCGTGTATCGATTTCTCCCATATCTACTCGGAACTCTCGAATAAGTACAGCTTGAACAACTTGCGTTTCGCCAAGGTGGACTTGGCTCGCAGTCCGGAAGCAGCGGAGAAATTCCGGATCAACACCTCTTCAATGAGCAAACAGTTGCCCACTTTGATTCTGTTCCAGAATGGCAAAGAAACAATGCGTCGACCGGTGGTTAACGAGAAGAACAAACTGGTTCCCTTTGCATTCACCTACGTATGATTTTTTGTACTAGTCTTGCTAAGCTGGTCAAACTAACCTATTTATTTTCTTTTTCTTTTTAAATATAAATTCACAGGAAAACGTGGTCTCTGAGTACGATTTAAACACCATCTACGAGGAGTGCAATAAGAATCCAATCAAGAAGGACAAGAAGCCCAAAATGAACTAAAATAAGGAGTAATTGCACGAGTTTAGCACCGTTTACACGCTGGCAATTGGTTGTAATTGTACAATTTCACCGTCACAATGTAAATACTTGTATGCCCTAGTTGTTGGTTTGTAGTTATATTTTTGTTTTTATTATTATCTTATCACTCAATCAATAAACAATTAATTAAGACATTTGATATCGTTTTTTATTTCATATATAGACTAAAGAGTTCAATCAATTTGTTGGTACTGGTACTTCTTGTTTCTTGTTGTAAAGTTACCAATGCTACATAGCGTTCGAAGAGAAAACGTTTACAATATATTCACTTTCAGTACAATTATTTTTTTACAAAATTCGAACTTTGTTTTTTCAAACTAACCTTTTTCAAACCTTAGAATCGAAGAAAAATGGTTAAAATGCAGTGTTTCTTAATTTTAAAGGTTTTCTCTATAAATAATATAATCTATATCTATAAATAAAACTAAATGAAAGTGGTTGGTTAGTAATGTTTAAACTTTAAATTAAAGTAACCGCTTCTAAGCTGTGTATATAATAAACTTGAAAGAAAGGAAAAACTCATTTTGACTGTTTCCCAGCGTGTATGTGCATTTCTAACTTAGATTAAATTCTAAGAGTAATCACAACCAATGGAGATGTCTAGTGTTCATTAATCAGTGATTAGATAAGAAGTAGGCGTCGTAAGTGAACAATGGCTGATTAAGTGTGGCGTTCCGAGATGGCAGTGCTCAATTGAGCTTTAAAGGTGGCAGGCGTGCGCGCAGCACTATCACACGTGATTTTCTGAGGTTCATCACATTTTTTCCAAAGCACTGTGGAAAGCAAGGCAATTGCTCTTTTGCCGCTAGATGACGCCATAGTCTATGGAAGAAAACAATGGGGAAATAATGATGAACTCGAGAACGCCTCTGAGCACTATCAACAACACCACTAGAGCGCGTAGAGTCACACACACACAGACATTAGTAGACAGACAAGACTGACTGCGTACTAGCATCCACTGCCAATGCCAGTGGCCAACGCGGCACACACACCACTTGCCATCATCGCGAGCGAGTTACCTCGAAAAGCATCACTTGACAACTGACTTCCTCTGAAGCCTTCGATCCAAGCTTTTTCACTTATCCTTGTTGAATCTACCATAGCAGCACGAGATTGTTGTTATCTTGGTTTTGTTCTGTTTTTGTGAACAATGTCTGATCAAGCTTCTACTAACGAGTGTCCTCTCAAGGCTGGCCATCCACCTGCTGGTACTTGCATCCAAGTGATTGCTTTGTGAGACACATTGCTAATGCTACACTGTTTGTTGTTGTAGTGAAAGTTGCTGGTGGGGTTCGCATCACTCAGCACAAGGTGAGTCATGAGAAACCCGAGCCCAAGGTTGACGCTAATGAGGATGAGGAGGCAGTATCTGAGTCACCACCGAAGCCAATGATCCTCTCTGTGTCTGGTGCCCCAGCCAGGGTAAGTGTCAATCTTGGTCATCGTTTCTAGTCTTGTTATACTCGACTTTGGTGAACAGGGTGACCAAGACTTTCCTGCCAGCTCAGTGAAAGCTTTTCATGAGAAGAAACCGATGCCAACTAACGAGTTTCGTGCAGCCAACAAGTCGCACCATATCATTCAGCAGCCTAAGAAATAGACTGCTGCAACCCTGCAGAGTCGCTAGATGTAAGGTGTAGACCTGATGCGACTTAGTTCATGACCAACTCTCAGGTATTCTACTTTACATTCGCGATATGTTAAGTTTTCAAATGAATCAATTTTTTGCTTAAAACTTTTACCCTTTTCTTTGTTGCTTTATTTTTGTTTTTGACCGAATAAAGTGCATTTAAAAAAACAAAAAAATGTTCTTTATGGTTTGAGTAGCTAAAAGGTTAATTGGACATGACTAATTTGTTTATCGACTGCATTTGTTATGAAAACGCGAAGAGACGGTCGGAAATCAAGGTAGAGATGACCCCCTGTAGAGAGTGTGGCGCGACAACGATTGGACTACTACTTAAGAGTCGCGACAGTGCTTAAAGCAAAGCAAACCGGTGTCCATTGTGGCACAATGATTGTGCTACCATCTCGGTGACATTATGACCGATTAGCGCAGCGATGATCGTCCTGTGAGAATGCCACTGAATGCTTGTGCTGCCTACAGACACACACAGTCTTGCTTATGGTCCACATGGGGGCACTTGACTGACTCACTGACTGACACAGAGCGAGAGGGAGGGAGATAAGTGGACGGCTTCGCTTGTAGTCAATTCCCGACTTGAGTGATGATAGGATCGCGCCGAACATTCTTCGGAATGATTTAGCAGGCCATAAACACACGCCGACACATTCCGCCGGTGGTGGGCCGAGTAGACGATTCCGAGTAATCAGTGGTAAGATAGGAGGTGAGATGTGACTCTCTTCGGCATGGTACTGAGTTGGACACTAGTATTGGCACTACTAGTACTGTCTGTGCTATAGACTATGCCATTGCCAACAATTTGCATTCGTGGTTAAGTGGAAATGAATTCGAAGCATCAGACTGCAAGTGTCTACAAAAAAGAGAACTGACTATTTTAGAGAAGTAGAACTCTTTATTAAACAATTATTGAAAGTGGATGTTATTGAGAGAGATGATGATGAAATAATAGCGAGTGGCAGAGGGGCAGGGTAAGTGAATTGTTGTGTGAGCAGTGAGGATGACTGTAGACAAGGCCCGAGGCATCTCTCATCGCAAAATACCTTCGACGTGTGCAACCCTCCGTAGTGATTGGTGAGCAGTGGCAGCCAACTGCGGTCAGCCAACACTTTCTCTTGCTTGGTGCGGCAAATGTTCAGTGGTCAATGGGGGGTACCGCTCTTCTCAGGTTGTTTCAGCGCAAAATTCTTTGAATAGAAAACCCTTAAAACCGAATTTAAAGTGAGTAGATGTGACTTTATATTTTCACAAGGTGCTTTGGCTTTACCAACGGTAGCTACCGACCACCAAGCAAGCGAAAGTACTGACCAATTGGGCAGGTAGATAATTAAATTGATCTCTTAGCTAGACCATCAGTGCTGACCAAGGGCAGCACTGGCGGGGATGCTGGCCATTTTTCGATTAACCCTGGAACCACACAACCCTGCCTGCCTCCAAGCACGCTCCCTCACGAAAAGTAATGCTGCTCAAAAGTGTACTGGTGAGAGGCGGAGGAGGTCTGGCACGCGGAGAGGAGGTTTGTAGAGTGGCGGTGACCACGACCAGACACGAACCTCGTCCAGTCACCAAGCGAAAGCTGCTGCCGAAGCACTGCGCTACTGCCACTTGACTCGGACTCAGTCAGTTTTCAACTTAATCACTATTGCACCACACTCGGAGCGCACTTTATTATCTCTTCTCAATATCCTAGGTTACCCCGCTCTTGTCACCAATCCAGTTGAGGTTACATCTTAATCTGAGAGTCGACTCACGTGTGAATGTCGTTGCCCTTGCACCTTGTTCAAGTACTTTTTCCCAGTGTGACACCTGCTGTGCGTAGTCCTAGTGGGTCGGTTGATCTGTTGCCACAGATTAAGTCATCACCAGTAATTGGATGCGTGCCGAACCATTCGAACCATGTTGACTTCATTCTCTTCTCTTGGCCTTTCGTTCCTATTTGTCATCGGTGTGTTACTAGGGCCGTTACACTTCGTCGATTCGCTCACAATCACTTCAATGCTTGAAGGTAAGTTTAATCAGGTGAAAATAAATTCCGGTTGGTTGATAAATCACACTTGGAAGGCAACAAACTGCGATGCAACGAAGAAGGTCAAAGAGTGGAGTTGCCTTTCTTACAATCGGATCCTTGCATCACTTGCATGTGCATTAATTCTGAAGTGGATTGCTTTAAGAATACATGCGCCGAGTCTCTTCACTGCTATCACTATCAGAGTAATTCGAGCACAGGTTGTTGTCGCAAATGTCGTGCTTGTCGGTAAGTAACTGATGACATCACTGGGGTATCCATTGTAACTTTTCTTTGGGATTTATAGAGTTGGCGATCAAACTCTGACAAATGGCGGTTCAATGCAGGATTCAGTAGACCCCTGTCTATCTTATCACTGCAATGTAAGTGTTATAGATGCTGTTATATATTTTTATTCTTTGCTTGTTTCTCAGTCAGGGACATTGACCCAACATAGAACTCAGTGTTACGTACCATGCAACAAGCCTATCTCTCTTCTGGGTCAGTGTTGCCCATCGTGTAACGCTTGTCCACGAAGCCACATGGCAGATCACCAGGAGGTGCCAGGTGCTCATGACGACCCTTGCATTAGGTGCCACTGTTTCAAGGGCCAGATGATTTGCACTCGGCGCGTATGTCCTGTATTGCCATGTTCTACTGACAACCAGATTCATCCAAACCATGCCTGTTGTCCCATCTGCAGAGGTATAAGTAGTCTCTGAGATGTTTGTCTTGATCTGTTCACTAACTTAGCACACGTGCGCCACTCAATAGGCAATGGTGACTCAAACCGTTTGCTATCTACCACTTCGGATTGTGTTTTGGAAGATAAGATCTATGGTCACCTGGAAGAGTTTCGCCCCGATCCGTGCACCGAGTGTCAATGTGAGGTGAGGCGTTCTTCATCTCAACTGTGTTTTGTTCATGTGGAATGTTTGTTTGACACAGAACGGCACCAACAAGTGTTGGCGAGAGAGTTGCCCACCGTTGCCCTGTGCACTCAACGAGCGTATTCAAGAAAAAAATCAGTGCTGCGCCAAGTGTGCCAATGGACCACGTGTTCGCAAAGAGCCTCACACCGAGTGTGTGCACAAGTCACAACGCTACAAGGTGAGACAGTGAGGGCACCGATGTGATTAACTTGACTTGTCTTGCCAGACTGGT
The DNA here is from genome assembly GCA_018231625.1 of Papilio phestus. Classification (NCBI taxonomy): domain Eukaryota; kingdom Metazoa; phylum Arthropoda; class Insecta; order Lepidoptera; family Papilionidae; genus Papilio; species Papilio phestus. The sequence goes on from DVQH01000037.1 coordinate 6,439, forward strand.
CACCGGTGGAAAGATGGGTGTCACGAGTGCACCTGTCGCGAGGGCCACACTCTCTGTCACCTGCTCGACTGTCCGCACGACTTTGTCTGTCCCTCTGGCCACCGCAAGGTTCGACTCAACGGCGAGTGTTGCGACACCTGCATTCGGGTGAGTTCATTGTTAGGTCACTATCATTATAGCCTAAATTGTGTATTGACTTAACCAATGTGTACACATAGGATGACGGTAAATGCTTAGCTTCACATGGCTTATCCCAAATCACAACGTTTGATGGGTTGCACTACACTTGGACTGGGCGATGCAACTACGTGCTGACACGTGATTGCGTCACCAAGCAATTTTCCGTTCACGCTATTCACAAGTTTCACAATCAATCGATTCGTACCGAGCCCATTTATAGAGGGTTTTCTCTACTGGTCAAGTTAGGTTCCACTAGGATTTATTTGAGCACACTTGGTCGTGTTCGAGTCAATCGAACACTGGTTGAGCTACCCTACATCCACCTAGCTCAATTCACTATCATGCAATCTGGACAAATGATCAAGTTACGGGCCCTCATGGGTAAGCTTTCTGCAATACTTTTGCATTATTTTACTAAGATGTTTTAGGAATGGAGCTTCTCTGGAAAATTAACCAATCGGTCGAGATAAGAGTAAAGAGTCATTTTCAAGATAAAACCTGTGGTCTATGCGGCAATTTTAATCTCAATAACAAAGATGAGTTTCGCGCCAAGAATAGTGGGCAAGTGACATCGCTTGAGATGTTTGTCAATTCATTCAAGGTATTGCCATCTTATACATTCTTATCAATAGTAGTACATCACTTGGTTATTGTTGCAGATTGGTCAAAACGTGCTCTGCCCAAGAACCAAGCCAGTTATATTACGCAAAATGACTGCCGAAGGCGAACAACCATGTAATATAACCACGGCAGAGAGAATTTGCAGATGGTTGCAAAAAAGATTTCCAATCTGTCGAGGTTCCTTAAGAAATGAGCTTGCCTTTCAGCAGTGCCGCGAAAAGATGTGCTCGTGTGGTTCCAACAAACAGTGCCAGTGCACTATGTTGAAACATTACATCACTGGCTGTCACTCGGAGAATGAAGGCGACACCAAGCTCAACATGTTTACTTGTCAAGGTGAGTCCAGTCAAATTGACTCTTAGTTGTTCACTAAACCTCGGTGTTTGATTAGCTCCCAAATGTCCTGCTGGATCGGAATACAAACTGTGCTCGGTTCATTGCAAGAAGACGTGTCGCAAGAGAGGTGAGGTAGAAAGGTGTGGTCGAAAGCAGTGCCGTTCGGGTTGCGAGTGCATCGGCAATCGGGTTTGGCACGGTGGCCAGTGCATCCCTGAGGTGATGTGTCCTGTTCACTAGCCAAGTGACCCCCGGGTGACCTTCAACTCCGTGCAAGCATGTCACCACCACTATCTCGTTAGCTAGTCAATTTCGTGTCAATACTCGTCCCCTCGCCTCATTCATCACTGTCATTCTTAATAAAGCATCGTTAGTTGTATCACTCCTAGAACTAACTCAACTTTTGGCGGGTATCTGTTTGAATTGAAAGAGAGAAAAAAGAAGAGATCTCGAGAGGGAAAGGGAAGAGAGAGAGAGAGAGAGAGAGAGCGGTCATCTCGCGACTGCGTACAACCCTCCTCGATGGGATTCGATCCAATAGGCTATATTATCAAGACATCTTTGCATGGCTTATCTTTCTAGTAGATGATAGCTCAACACATAGTGACAAGTACTAATTGCAAAGCTAAACCATAAGGGTTAGTTAGCGAATGCAGATAGACAATAGTTAGTGCGAAGTGACCTGAGTGGCCACCCGAGAAGGTGTTGCCAGTAGACAGCCGTGAGAGTGGCACGGCCAGTGCCTCTGCCGACAGACAGTAATGCAGTAGATACAAGGCATGCAGCAATTCAATTGACACAACATGGAAAAACATGATACTCCATATTTACAAGATAATTGTTGTGTGGCACCAACTCGGCCGAGCGAGCCGACCGTGCAGCTTGGCCAGGGGGCGCATTTGTGACCGCCCGACTCTGGTGCGCGCACGCATCGACGTCCGAGCTAGGCACTGGCAACTGCTAGAAAGCGGTGTGGCCTATCTTTAAGCAGTGCTTTACATCAATACTAACCAGTGTTAGATAGAACACACCAATTTGTAGAAGATAACAAAGCTTAGTCCGAGCTCTGTCTGCTCGATAGTTCGCTCTCTCTCTCTCTCTCTCTCTGTAGCACTCGGTGTGTTGTCTGCCCCGTCGCCGCCGCACTGGACCACTTCAGAGCACTATCCCGCTCGAGCCCGGTCGCCATCAGCATCCCAATCGCATCCCTTGTTGTGACGGTCGCGCCACACTTGGTGAGGTCCCCTCCTGGAGCAATAGGTGATCCTCGTCGCTGACCAGCGTCGTCTTCTCGGGGCTAAAGCATCATGAGTGACGAGCGAGTTGAGCGACAACACAAGCGTCTGAGGACTTCGGGCTCTTCGAGTACTCCATCCGCCACGGGAAGCACTAGGTAAGTCAACACTGTCTAACTGAAATATAAATAGTGGAAGGTAATAATTTGCTGTGTCTTCGGTGATCACCAGTATTCCCATAGATACTGCCCCTTCGGTGAACAGTATGCCCATCGATTCAGACCCTGCCGTTGCGACTGGCACTGCCGCCACTTCATCTGGATCTCGTCGAGTCAACTCGAACTCCACTTCCACTAATCATAATAACAATAGTGCCCATGACACTAAGCAGAATGGCGAGAAGGAAAAGAACAAAATCTCCAAATCTATGAGCACCAGTGCAAAAAGGTTGCTTCAGCTCTCCCAGGAATCTCTTTGTTGATCGACTTAATCTTTTACAGAATCCAGAAAGAGCTTGCGGAGATAACGCTTGACCCACCCCCCAACTGCAGGTAAGATGTAACAATCACAAACTAATCAGCATAATTATTAACCCATCTTTACGATTTACGATCATTCACAGTGCTGGTCCGAAAGGGGATAATTTGTACGAATGGGTTTCTACTATTCTCGGTCCTCCTGGCTCGGTCTACGAGGGCGGTGTCTTTTTCCTCGACATTCACTTTACTACTGATTATCCATTCAAGCCTCCTAAGGTAAGCTGGACAACGAAAAACACCAAACTTACTGATTGATCCGAACGTTTTTTAAACACAAAGGTCACTTTCCGTACTCGCATCTACCATTGCAATATCAATAGCCAAGGTGTCATTTGTTTGGACATTCTAAAGGACAACTGGAGTCCTGCGTTGACCATTTCCAAAGTTCTGCTCTCGATCTGCTCGCTGTTGACTGACTGCAATCCAGGTGAGGGTTTTGGGTGCTCTATTAGTTTGTATCAAACTCATTGTTGGTTATTTGGGTACAAAGCTGACCCTCTGGTAGGCAACATAGCCACTCAGTATGTGAACCAACGCGACGAACACGACCGCATTGCTCGCCTCTGGACTAAGCGATATGCCACATAAGCATAAACATCATTGTCTTATACGATTTGCTGTCCTTTCTCTCCCTCTCTCGCCTCTTTATATCTTATCAAATCGTATAATTTGTGCATGTTTCCAAATCAAATGTATCAATTCATAAACAAATTTTTACCTTATGTTCATATTATTTTTGTTTGTATTAATTTGTTTAATTAATTTCTGTTTATATTATAATTATTACCTAACATACTTTTCCCCAAATCGATATCGATTGGATTCTTTCATTTGTTTTGTGATTATTTCATTCGATCCAAACATCACAGATCTTTGCGCATGCAAGTTCGATCATATTCTCTCTCTCTCTCTCTCACTGTTTGTTTTGACTCATTTCTGCGACACTCTCATTGTTGATTTATTGACACTATATATTATCGTCGTCATAATTAAGTTTGTATTATTTTGTAATTTTTTCTTTATTTATATATACTTATTTTCTTTTATTTTTGTATAATTAATTTAAACAATATTTTCCTTTCTCCCCGTTTATGATTTCTACTATCATGCTATCATGTTGTAAAGTCAAACACAACTGTGGTTTTCTAATCTATATATTTTTTAGTTGCTGACATATTACTTCGAATTAATAAACAATGTAAATTTTTTATTACACTTACTACAGTGTTGCTTCAAGTTATATTCATAATAAAAAGTGAAGCAAGCGGGGAAGTAGAAAGTGTTTGATTTATTTGATTGCCTTAGTTTGGTTTGGAGAAAAGTGAAGCAATTAGGCAAATGAAACACCACTGGTAACTCATCATGAGTAACCATGTTGCAATCATAATAACGATGTCTATGAATGGTGCATTGGGTTAGGGTGAGTCACATGGTTATCGTTGCCGTCGGAGCAACGTTTTTATTAACTCGTCGTTTGCATTGAATCTTGTTTTGTCCCGATCGATCTCGTTGCTATGGAGGCCAACAACCAAGAGAATTTTATTTCTCAAGACGAAATCGACGAGATAATTGATTTGGATGGGGATGGTGATGCTCCTGACGACAACGATGACCATGATGAGTTGGAAGATGACCACATGGTCGAGGATGTAGTTGACGATGCCGTGAGCAAGTTCACTGAGCATTCAAGCGCTGTGTTGTGTTGCGATGTAAGTCATGACGATCTACTGGTGGTGACTGGCGGGCAAGATGACAAAGCTTTAGTCTGGGAAGCTTCCACTGGTCAGGTCAAGTTTGAAGCCGCTGGCCACAAAGACTCGGTTGTGGCGGTCAAGTTTAATAAAAATGCCACCATGGTGGCCACAGGTGACTTGAGTGGCATTATTCTGGTATGGAACACCGAGGGCTCTCGTGTTGCCGAGTTTGAAGTCGATGATCTGAACTGGTTGCTCTGGCATTCGGCTCTTGATAACGTTTTGCTGGCTGGAACCGCTACCGGCGAAGCTTGGATGTGGAAACTGACCAAAACGGAACCACAATGCAAAACATTTCAGTCTTTTGGTTATCCTAATATCTGTGCCAAGTTGTTCAATGATGGCAAGCGTATTGTAATGGGATATGACGACGGGGCAATTCGTATCTGGGATTTGAAAGAAACACAAGTGCTTGGTTCTATCACAGGTAATTCCTTAACAATAAATAATGCTTTAGGCTTTATTTGGCTAATTATTCCATTTTTCAATTGGCAGATTATCAAGCTCACAAATCTTCCGTAATTTCACTTAACTTGAATGCTGACAATTCTCTTATTGCCACTGGATCAACTGACTCCACGGTGAAAGTTATCAACACAAACAACTACAAAGTACTTATGACCCTGTCATGCGGCTTTACCAAGAGCGAAAACGGAGGGAACGACGAGGAAGTTGATGGCTCGGACTCAATCGAAAGTGTCGTTTTTGGTAGCAATAATCTGTTGGCAGTGGGTACGGTCAACGGGGCCATCGAGGTGTGGCATATTCCTACTCAAACCAAGCGAAATGAGATTAAACTCGACTTTGGTGTCTCCAAACTAATGGTTGATTGCATAAATCCAAATAAGCTTTACGCCGGTTGCTTAGATTCCTTTCTTCGCGTTATTGACCTGAGATCATGTGAGGTTATCCTGACCCGAAGTGGACACCGTGACCAAATTCTTGATTTTTCTATTTCATCCGACTCAAAATATGCACTTACATGCTCAGAGGATTCAACTTGTCGAATATATCAGCTTGTTGAGGATCAATAAATTATAATTATTTTAAATTGCATATTTGTTTATGTCACGTACTGTATGAACGGTTGCATGAAACACGTGTTTACCTGCAGGTTTCACAGACACATTTCTTGCCTGATTGTATTTTTACTGTGATTTCTGTTTCAATATTTTAATTCTATACATTTTATTTTTATAATTAAATGAATCACGATGAAAAATCGAGTTAATAATCAATTGCCAAACAATCTTTGCCAGCTTCAGAATTGCATTAAACGAGATCCAGCTGGTTACAAAGATGAGGTATTTCTACATCTTTATATATATTAAAATTTATTCTAACAACCATTTATTTTACTTTTAAGTTCAAGCAACAACATGAACATTTCAAATCATTATTGGAAATATTTCAATTCAATCCCGCATCAAATGATAGGAACTTTCAAGATTTGGTCATGTTTTTAGCACACATCTCTTCCTCCTACCCAGAAGAGTTAGCTTCGTATCCAAACGATTTGATGAAACTTTTAAAACTGTTTGCCACTAGTCTTAACTCAGAAGTTCGCTTGGTATGTAAATTATGATTACTTTTACATGGAGATTTATTTGGTATTTACATAGACTTTGGTACGCGCACTGATTTTGATGCGAAACAAATCTCAACTGTCTCCTAGTGATCTACTTTCACTCTTCTTTGACCTGCTGAGATGTCAGGACAAACAATTGCGTGTTTACCTCAAGGAGCACATTATTGCAGACATAAAGAATGTCAACTCGAAACATAAAAACAACAAAATCAATACGGTATTGCATTTCTATTATGTATTTATATAGTCATCATTTCTGACATTTGGTTCTAGTCGCTGCAAAATTTTATGTTTTCCATGTTGAAAGACTCGAACGCCATTGCCGCCAAGATATCACTTGATATTATGGTGGAGTTGTACAACAAGAACATTTGGAGAGATAGCAAAACTGTCAACGTGATTTCTACCGCTTGCTTTTCGAAAATTACCAAGGTTAGCGGCTAGCCACAAAATTATATTGTACGATGTTAATCTTTGTTTTTCTACTCTAGATTATGGCTACAGCTTTGAAGTTCTTTCTTGGCAAGGATGAAACAGAAGGAGATAGCGACAATGAGAGTAGTGAAGATGAAGAATTGTCTTCTGCAGCAGACGTGGCTCTCGCCAACCGTGTCAACAAGAAGACTCGCAAGCGAAAGAAATTGCTTGATCGTACTAAACAAGTGATCAAGAAGCAAAAGAAGAAAACTAAAGTAGAGTCTTTCAACTTCTCAGCAATTCACCTACTCAACGATCCCCAATCGCTGGCGGAGAATCTATTCAAAAAACTGGAGACATTCAACGAACGATTTGAGTTGAAAGTGATGCTAATCAACTTTATCTCGCGACTGGTGGGCATTCACGAGTTGTTTTTGCTCAACTTCTACCCCTTTCTCCAACGATATCTACACCCGAGACAGCAAGAGGTGACCAAGTTGCTTCAATACGTAGCACAAGCCTCACATGAACTAGTGCCACCCGATGTTCTCGAGCCAATGCTCAAGGTGATTGCCAACAATTTTGTCACGGAGCACAACTCGAACGAGGTGATGGCAGTGGGCATCAACTCGATTCGCGAGATCTGTGCTCGATGTCATTTGGCCATGAACGAAGATTTGCTGCATGATCTCGTTCAGTACAGTAGTTACAAGGATAAGAACGTTTCGGTGGCCGCCAAGTCACTGATTCAACTATACCGAGTAGTGAATCCTAGTTTATTGAAGAAGAAAGATCGAGGTAAGCCAACTGAAGCATCTCAAGAACAAAAAGTGTATCAGTATGGTGAGCTTAAGGCATCCGACTATGTGGCCGGAGCCGAGGTGCTTGGGGAACAAGATCTTTCGGGGTCGGATGATAGTGCTGATGAGGAGGGTAACGACAGTGACGGCAGCTGGGTCGATGTGTCTCACTCGGAGGACGAGCAAGATGAGCAGCAGGAAGAGAATGAGTTGGACTCCGTGCAAGGAGTGGAAAAAGCTCGGCATATTTCTACCAACCGAATTCTAAGTCAGGAGGAGTTCCAAAAGGTCAAGCTAGCGCAACTATCGAAGCAGGTACGGGCGGCCAAACCAAAGCGCTTCAAGTCTTCTAAAAGTGAAGAAGCCAACTTGCTACCGACACTGAACAGCAACAAAGAAATTGTGCCACTTAGCTCGATCGAACGGCTATACAAGCGAAGCAAAGAAGACAAGATGGCTCGGCTCGAGTCAATCAAAGCTGGTCGAGAAGAACGTGGCAAGTTTGGTGCACGCAAGGGCAAGATGAACGAATTTTCCAGTAAGAACAAAAAGGAACTTAGCAAAACTAAGTCGTTCATGATGATCAAGCACAAACTTAATCATAAACGGAAAAAGTCTTTTAGAGAGAAGCAGGTAGCTTTGAGGAATTCTTTATTGAAACGATGCAAACAAACGTAACTGAGATGTACAATGGATTTTCGGGGAATTTGATTTTAATGATGTAACACGACTCTGTTTTGGTACGACTCATTGATGTATCTGATATCTTATGTCATTATGTAACTATTTTCTTATTCTTTATAAATAAAAGGTCAAAGTAAAGTGAGTTAAGGTTGAAGTTGAACATCATGTTTGAAAATGATCATTAAAAGAGAATGTAAGTAAGATGAGAGTGAAGTTTATTTGCCGAATCGCATGTGTCCATAGTCGGGATCAGCGTACTTGATGCGGTCTAGTGACTTGCCGAAGCGCAAATGTCCTGCTTTTTCCGCCAGTTCCACTGTTTTCTTGGTCCGCTCGGCAATTCCTTTCGAAAACATACACAACTTTGTTATTTTGCATTGTTTACAGCATTATGTGTCGATTAAAGAATATTCTAATTAAGAATTCAAAATAAGTGCAATTTGAATTTCGAAATGTATTTTCGTCGATTAATAGAAAAACAATAAATATCTTTCCTGTAGGGTTTATCGAGTCTAAAGATCTTATCAAAAACTTTGCCAAAATTGGCAATATATATATATTAATAATATATATATAAGAGGAAAAATTGTTTTAAAATTGCTTGATCAAGGAACATTGTATTAGCTAGAATATAGCTTTACCTGAAGGATATAGGTCTTCCGGTTCGCCTTCTTCTTTTAAAGTGTTGAGATAAAATCGATATAGTTTGCGTAAATCCTTCCAGCTCCAATTTTGAAATGGTTTGAAATTGTCATCACTTGGATCAAGAGTGTCAACATCTTGGGTGGTGAACATTCGGGTTGAAGCACACTGAACAAGGACCACCAGTGTCAAGCCGAGGAAGGCGTAGAGGCAGAGCACCCGGAACACTGCTGGGATCATGTTGCTCATGGTGATGATGATGACTCACTGATGACGATATTCGATTCGATCTGCAGTTGGCGCCCGAGCAAACTCACCTATTTATACGGGAAGGCTTGTCCCCTTCGGCGGCGCCTTACCGTCACCACCTCCGCCTCCTCCACTTGAAATGCTAGACCTCTCTTCCACTTGCAAGTCTAATTCAATTACCAAATGAAATATATTAGTATATTTTCATGATTAATTTTATTAATACACAAGTCAAACAGTGTCGAACTGAATGGCCACCAGCTTAGTCATAGTCCTTCAATGGTGTTGATCTTGTTGATCGATATTTTTTAGAGGGGGGAGGCTTGTTCTCGTAACCTCTCCACTCTTGGTGCCCTATTAATCGGTACCATTACGCGTTGCACCTCGATCTTCATGTACCTGACCAGGTGGCAAAGTAGCCTAATTCTAATTATAATCTACAAAACGGAAGTGCCAATTGACGCTAATATTAACCATTTATGAGGAATAAACCTATAGCTGTCACAGTAACTATAGATGTCACAGACTAACATTCTTGTGTTATTGTTGAGGTTGATCGAAACAAGACCCATGACTCACCTTTCATGGCAGGAAGTTGTCGCCTAGGCGTCCCAGTCTATAGCTGTGATTTTGGAATCAAATTATCTCTCACAACTTGAACTGGTTCGCGTACTATAAAATTTTTTAAAAATATATTAAATATAAACTATATAAATATAACTTTTCATATAGATTACATGGAAAAAGCTTCTCCGGATTTTCTTGACCATTGATTGAAAAATTAACTTTGATATTACTTAATTACTTTAGTAACATTTTATTAAATCATAAAATAGTTTGAATTTGAGCACATTGTGAACAATAAAAATTAGCTTTACATATTTATTAAATTTGTTGACTTTTTTTTACTTTACAATATGTTTATTTGTTTTTCAAAATTGTTAAAATGTAACAAAAATGTATTTGTTTGCCACTAGTCGAGCTCGAGTCCACTTCTGATGAACAGGTGGGTGGAGTTGGTGGGGCCTTAGTAATGGCATGATTGCCCTCATTCTTATATTCGACTTGGATTACCAAATTCCAATTAGGTTCATCTTACATAACCAAATGCATCGTGATAATATACTTTGAGGAAATTGCTTGCTTGATCAGCATTTTATTTTTTAAAAATACATTCATCAAAATTATTTTTAACTTTTTTTACGCAAGCAGTGATAATTGAAACCTATTGAAAGTAAGTCTCACCAAATTGAAGTATACATTTTGTGTGAGAAGGTTTGTGCGTGTACTCCACTTATTCTAATCGTGATGAAGACTCGTGGTTGAGAACCTAAGAAATCCAATTTGTATCAGTATCCTAATCATATTAACGCTTCCGATCAACTTCAAACTTAATTCATCATGAATGAATCAGCAAAAAAATTTGAATTAAAAGTTACTGATTAGATTGAGATGATAAACAAGAGTGTCACCATTAGAGATGAGTGTTATTAAGAAATGGTCTAATTAGATCAACGCTCAGATTCCACAGAGCGTGACGTAGAGTCTTGTCGTCGGCGAGACGACTATGTGCCGCCATAGCACAGTCCGCGAAGTAGTGACCCGAAACGCCTGCCACTTGCTCTGATACGGTCAGGTAGATCATGGTTTGGGCTCCATCGCGATTCGATTTGCCGTAGAAGAAAGCCACCAAGGAGAGGAAGTACTTGAGATACCAGATTTGGTTATGCTTGATGCCGTCGGTGTAGACTGTTCCAGGGTGGAACGAGTTCACGGTGATGCCATCGTGCGTAGCCAGGCGATTAGCCATTTCGCGCGCCAACATCACTAGTGCCAACTTAGAATCACTGTAGGTCATGAAGGGGTGCTTTGTATAGTTGCTCAGTCGAGCTATGTTGTGCGGGTCAATGCTTCCGAGCAAGTGTGCCGAGGAGGAAGTGAGTATAATGCGAGCTCGGGCACTTCTTCGCAGCAAGTCCATCAAGCAATGAATCATCAGAAAGTGAGACAGATAGTTACACTGGAATTGAATTTCCAAGCCATCTGGTGTCAACTTCTGGTCCGGATTCACACCAGTGGCGGCCGCAAAGCACACCAGATAGTCGATTTGGCTCTCTTTGTGGTGTATTCGTTTGCAGAATTGTTGCACACTGCAAAGTGAACTGAGGTCGCATTGTTCGACCACCACTTGACCACTTCCGGATCGATTCTCGGCACGAATCACTTGGGCACATTGTTGAGCTTTGTGCACGTTGCGACACGCCATGATCACCTTGGCTTGTCGACGTACCATATCGCGCACATACTCGAAACCAATTCCAGTGTTGCCCCCAGTGATCACGATCACCTTGCCGGATAGATCGACATCGCTCACACACACTCCACTGGTGTACCAGAAATAGAGTTTTCCCAGCAAAACAAGTAGACCAAGAGTGACCACGTAGGCAATTGGCCAGAGAAACATCTCGACACGCAGTGGCCAAAGCACATCAGTGTGCTCATCTTCTATCACCATTTTACTTGGCCAATGTTTCGAGTCCGCATCCCTCTAGACTGGTCCGCAAGTAGGACATCGCGCGAAATAATACCGCAATAATGCTAGCAAACCGGTCACACTCGCACGCACCATACTGACAATTAACCTCAAACAACAATAGAGTGAGAGAAAAACAAAACAGTCAACTCATTTATTCAAAAAACGGTACAAATCACCAGATGGGTGGAAACGATATTTTCATTGACAATATACTAAAGAGAAAAAACTTGAATTTATTTTTATAAAACACTAAACGCCGTCTTTTTGAAAAAACTGAGACAGACCCACCGACACTCAAATCAAGTTATCAAAACAAAAATAATTCTAATCATAACACGCAAAAAATAGTCGATTCAGAAAATGATTCGAATAGGAATACAGAACAAAACAGTAAACTTATTTATTCAAACGGTACAAATCAGATGGGTGGAAAAAAAATATTTCAATTGACTTATATATTAAAGAGACAAAAAAGCTTAACATTTCATAAATCCATAAAAGTAATGTGAAAAAAAGATAATTTGCAATTAACAAATTACATATGAGTGCTTATATATACACGTTGCCGAAACGAGGAAAGAAAACACCATTGTGCTCAAATTAAAAATATTCTACTAAAGTGCACATCCTAAACAGTGTACGAGTTCTTTTTGGTGGCGTCATGAGGCTCGTAGCTAATAGTGCCGTTGTGCCTGCATCGCTTCTTGATTACCTCACTTTACGGGTAACATAAAAAGTTAAAATAAGATAAGACAAATCAAATCACTTACCCAATATGCAGATTAGCTTCACGATTGGTGGCCATCTTGGTCCACACACCAAGTCGGTCTTGCTTGTTTTTGATCAACACAAATGCACCACAGAGATGCTCGTTGTACTCGCCAAAAGTTTCACCAATAAGACATAATAGCTAAAAATATATTCAATTTAAGTGAGTTTATAAAAAAATAGTGTCAACTAGGCTTACAATTTCAAGCCAATAATCATCGGCGCAGCTGTTCTTCTTGGTGTTAATAATCCAACGACCACCATTCTTGTTGGTTGAATCCTCCCACATAGGACGAATACCCTTTTTGAAGAAATAGTAAGCACAGTTTGGATTCAACCGGCTTGCAAACTCAATATGGTTGTGCAAACTATGAATGTAAAAATATAATTTATATTAATAAATAATTAAAAATAATAGTATTTACCCCCAGAAATCTTCAACAGTGTCCACTGAGGTGATGTTGAACAAATTTTGCTCAAAATTGCTCGACACATTCTTGTAGTACCAAAGATCCCAAACATTCTGCAGTGGGTGTTTGGTTTGCAATTCAGTGGGCAGCTTAACCTCGCGAGCCTCCTCCACGGCTTCACTCGGCGGCACACCGGCTACTTCCTTTCAGAGTGAATGGGGAAAAAGCGCACCGATGAGCTCAAAGTAAGGGGTTAGTAAAACAACTTAAATACTTACATCTGACATGGTTTTGATGGGGAAAATTTGTAGAACCAAGTAAAACCACTGGGTTTGAGGAAGAGTGAAGGTTGAGAGAGAGAGAGAGAGTAGACACGATACTAATCGACGGGGCTCGAGTAAGTGTGGCGATCAAGCAAAGCACACGCACCAAGTGAAGCGCCCAGAGCACAACTGAGAGAGAAAGAGAGAGGGGGAGAGAGAGAGAATGACGGCAGCTCGACGTGTGGATTGAAGTGGTCCCTCCATAGAGAGCGTGACAGTGTGGTGTTGTGGTGTGTGGCAGGGGGCGCAGCGATGCCAACCAGGTGGGCATCGACAAGTGGAGCGCGATGTCAACAAGCATCCCAAGCAAGGCATCTTCAAGCCGACCCTTACCGCTAGTGCTCACAACCTTTACAACGCGACACTAATGGTACCTCACCACAGGTTTACGCACTACGAACAACCAAGATGATCATCATCAATTCCTAATTCAACTTCTTGTCACCATCTCGTTTATTTATTTATTTATATTTTTTATATATGTTTTTTAAATTTCTTTATGTACAATTTAATATTTATTATTAATTTCTTTTATTCTATATTTATTATTATTGTTAATAAGTGTAAAATGAGCCAATCATTGAATAGTTCCTTTGATTCATTTATTGAAAATTTTTTTACAAAAACTGATAATCAATTAACACTCAATTCCTCATCATCTTTTGAATGCCCAGCGTCATTTATTCAAGGTAAGTTCTCTACGAATAAATAATTACTCTTATTTATGATGAATCTTGTTTAACAGAAACCAACAATGTAAAACGTACAAATATAATGCTTCTGTTGAAGCTGGTCATTAAAGAGTTGTTCAAGCACCGCTCTAAAGTGACCTTAACTCCTGAGTGCAAAATTTTCTTTGATCACTTGTTTGTATGTTTGGAAAAGTGCTTACAACATGGTCTTAAAGGTTGTGTTTTTAAGGTATTGATTTACATTTTAAAAATTAAGTATGCTTATGCAGTACGGAAGCAAATGTTCGGTACCAGGATTGAAATCTGGAATGTATTGGAAACCATCGAGAAGAGCTCAGATGAGGCAAGAGACGTGATGGAGAGTGTTCGACATCTGCCCAAGATTCGGTTTGTAATATTTATTAGTCTGATTTGTTTTTGTTGATAATTTGGTGATATCCAGAACTTCGATTGGTCGAGCGCGGGCTTGGTTTCGTCTGACGATGATGAAGAAAAAGTTGGCGGACTTTTTCCAAGAGCTTCTAGATCAACGTCATACAGTTCTGGTAGACTATTACGAGCCATACGCTTTGATCATGTCGGAAGATGGCAACGTGGTGACTGGTCTTCTTGTGGGTCTCAACTCGTTCGACTACAATGTCTACATCAAGGATGAGTTCTTTGACCTCTGCGAACCAGTGGTTGATCTCAAGTACTACTTGAGGGAGACCATTCAAGACTCGGGCATTGGCACTGATACCTGTGATGGTGACCCAGATATTGCCAGGTCAGTACGCTTTACCTTTTTTCCATTTAATATATATTATAAATTATCAACAGTGACGAAGAAGTTAATGTGCAACTTTTGCTTGATCAAAATCAATACGTCGAACAAATCAATCAACGTTTAAAGTAAATTTATTATATTTAAATTGTATATGATATAATTTTTATTTTTTAATTTTAGATCTACAATCAAAAGTTTAGAATGCAAGCTAGAGAACTTGAGTGAAGCAAAGAGTGATCACGATGTCTCTACGGAGACCGGCAATAGCTCATTGATGGAATTTGGTTCGATTCTGGCCGACAAAGAAAAGCAGTTGATTGATGAGGTCAAGCTTAGAGATGACCTCGAAAAAAGATTTCAACAAGAAGCTCAATTGAGAGAAGAAGCCGAAACCGCTCGCAATCTTCTCGAGTCGGATATCCAAGAGAAACAGGATACAATTGTCACGTTGAGAGGACAGCTAGATGAAGTGAAAACGATCAACATACAGCTGTTCAAAAAAATGCAAGAGCGAGAAAGTGAGATCACTGAAAAAAATAATACCATTGCTGAACACGAAGCTAAGATGTTGCATTTCAAGAAGGAAATCAAGCTTTTGGAAAAGAGGTTAGAATTGAATAAAGCATTTTGCCATATTAATGATAACATTCCGTGTCTGTAGGTTGAGTCAACAGAGTGAAAACACGTGCGACAAGCAACTGTTGGCTAACTACCAGAAGTTGATTGACGAGCAACAAGAACAGATGACACAGATGCAGATTGAGTTGGAGGATTTTCGTAGCCAAAATTCGTACAATTCTCACCTCAAAGAGGCCTACAATTTGTTGAAGAAGAAGTACGACGAGAATGAACTAGCACTGGAGGAGATTGGCAAGCAATTGCAAGAGTATGTTACCATATGACCTGTAGCTCTTTTGTAATCTCACCCAAAAATTGGTGTGTTCTAGTGCCAAGCTAGAGATAGAGTCACTTCGCGAGTACAATGGTCACTTGAAAGAGGCTGCTTGGGCCAAGGACAGTGAAGCCAACAAGTGCAAACAGTGTGATCGCGAATTCACACTTGCCAGGAGAAAGGTTTGTCTTTTATTATTGCTTTATTTCCTACAATAGGGCCGATGTTAAGCAGTGTTAGTCTACTTTCTTGTAAAAACCGCCAACGTCTTATTCGAATGGTAATTAATTCGATTCAATTAGAATCGAATCACATAAGAATTTGAATCATAACACAAAAAGTCTAAGTGTATAAGAACTCGATTCATATAATACAATTAGCAAGCGCAAGATTCCAAGTTTGATTTCAAACTTATCTATTTCTCTCAGCATCACTGCCGAAGCTGTGGTGAGATCTTCTGCAGTGGGTGTTCCAATAACGAGATGCCACTTCCGTCGAGCAAGAAGCCAGTGAGGGTGTGCGATAGTTGTCATGCTTTTCTCCTCGAACGATACTCTCGCTCTTCCTAAAGTGAGCCCATTCTACACCATCCACTTTGTAGCTGTATATACTCAACACCGCTCCACTCATTGGACCATTCCATCTACACTGAATTTCATGTAATTTGCCCAAAATTATAATTTTGCGAATTGCAAATTATTAAAACTACTGATATCTTTAAAAGTATTTTAAAAATTCAAACGCTTTTGCTTGTTTTGTATTCTATGAGGTTGGTTAAACTTAGTATATGACTGCAAATTATACTCAAATAATCGGTAGTTTAATAACATAATTTTCTTAAAAGTAGAAAGTAGTTAAACTTGTTATGAAAAAAAACAAAATTAACCTGCATTCACGGCTTTAAAGTTTCAATATTATATTTATTTAAAGTTATAAATCTAGCATCATTTTAAAATTATTTTTTTGATTATGTTGAAAAAATAAAAAATTGTGATCAAACTCTAATCTAATATACAATGTATTGATTTTTCCTCATCACAATATTTAGTAAACTAAAGTACATTAAATAATGAAATGAATAAAGTTAGATTTTTGATGTATATTAAAAATTGTCTTTACTTTTTTTATGATTTTCATAAGCTAAATCCAATACAAACAACACTCAAGAAACGGCCAAAAATGTTCATGCCATTAGAATTTAAGTATCCTTTTCTTGGCCAGAAATACTCGACAATCGGTCTTCTCAAGAAAAGACCTCCATTGTGTAAATCGCCACACTTTACCTCTGGGCCTCTGAGGCTCTGGCCACATCTCAAAAAAGATCACTTTGTACTGCCAAAGGTAGGGTGCATTTTTGGCCGTTGCATGTAAAGCGTGCGCCTGTTCTATGGCGATTTACAATGAAGTTCTTATCTCCGACTCGGAATTGTTGAGTATTGCCTGTAGATTGAATTCGAATTCTGTGTGTAATTATGGCTGATTCGTTTACTAAACCTTGGGGAGATCTAATTCAAGTAAATTCCGTGTTGCAAACTTAAAGTTGAATATGAGAGTGTATAGAAGGAGTTCAGTTCACCCAACACTCAGTTCACTCAACTAGTAATGGCGCGTTTAGATCTAACAGGCCAAGGACGAGTCAAATAGGTAGAAATAGTGCGCATTGGTGGCGCGCATATGCATTGCTCGGGAAGCTAGCTGCTATAGCTTGCAAGTGAGCGGCAACCCATTATACAATTTGTATTACTCACTAGTGACTAGTATAGCGAGAAATTGAACGTGCCCAGGGAGGGGCTTATGGTACTACAAATAAATACGAGCGTTCGTTATCTTTGGACACATTGGAAAAATTGCATGAAAAATAAGCATAGCAAAAGTGAAGCTCCTCCCCAGGCACGCTTATATCATTGCCACCATAGTGACTAGCTAGTGCGCCATGGTGCTGCCACCACATGTGATCCACTGCGCGCTGACACTTTCATGTTGTCTCAATTCTGCATGAAACCCTGTGACCAGTGAAAACCAGTGAACCTCTCATCACTATTTCGCCATGTCCAATCCGCACGAGAAAACGTACAAGAATCGGACTGGAATTACCACCAATGAAGTGAAAAATAGAGTGTATCAAACTAGTGTAGAATTGAGGAAAACTAAACGTGATGATGTGATGCAGAAGAGACGAAATATCACTGATTGTGATGAAGTTGAGGAGGTGTTTGGATCTGAAACTGTACAGGAATTGATTACCGGATGGAAAAATGGCAATGACGAGGAAAAGTTGGAAACTATTAAAAAGGCCCGCAAACTGTTGTCTTCAGACAAGAATCCTCCGATAGATGAGATGATTAACAACCACGAAATGCTTAGTATCCTAATTGAGGCACTGTGTCATTCTTCTGAAGCGGTGCAGTTTGAAGCTGCTTGGTCTTTGACTAACATTGCCTCTGGCACTTCACAGCAAACCAGAGCCGTTGTCGCAGCAGTGCCTTTCTTGATTAAACTTCTTCTTTCAGATAACGAAAATGTGTCTGAGCAGTCACTCTGGGCACTTGGAAACATTATTGGAGATGGCCCTGAATTGCGCGATTCGGTCATTGATCAAGGCCTCATGCATGCGATACTCTACATCTTTAACCGAACAAATGTTCCACAGATAAGCTTTTTGCGAAATCTTGCTTGGGTTTTTGTCAACATTTGCCGTAACAAGAATCCACCGCCTTCGATAGAGATAGTTAAGCAAATAGTACCAATTTTGAGGTATTTCCTCCAGCACATGAATGATCCGACCATGATCATTGATACCATCTGGACAATTTCTTACATAACTGACCACGGTAATGATGGAATTGAATTGGTGATTGAATTTCAGCTTGTAGAACTCATTGTGCCTCTGTTGCTCAGTGATGATTTGAAGATTCAAACACCCGCTCTCCGTGTGATTGGTAACATTGTCACTGGAAATGACGAGCAGACCCAGTATGTACTCGATCAAAATGTTCTTCAGTACATGCCTCGCTTGTTGGATCATCCCAAGGAGAAGATCAAAAAGGAAGCCCTTTGGTTCATTTCTAATATCACTGCTGGCTCAGAAGAACAGATTCAAAGCTTGATAAATCACAACATCATTCAGAGTGTCATCCCATTTCTAAGAAACGGAAGCTTTATCTTGCAACGAGAAGCTGCTTGGGTTATCTCTAACATGACTCACAACGGCAGCAAGAAACAGATTGATTACTTGGTGAACATAGGTGTGATCAGTCCAATATGCGAAACTCTTACACTTAATGATTCACAAGTCAAACAACTTTTGCTCGAGTCTCTGCTCAAGATCCTGTCAAGTAAATGTCCGGACGGAGGTGACATCGAAACAGTAAGGGCTCTCACTGACCAAATCGAAGCGTGTGGTGGCCTCGATACAATTGAATCCCTTCAAGAGGATCCAAACGACGAAATCTACAAGTTATCACTCGAGATAATCGAAAAGTTCTTCAGTGACATTGTAGATTGAATACAATGTGTTGAGCGCAAAACACTCGTTACATTCAATTATTTTTTGTATTAAGATTATTAAAATTCTAATTTGTATTTTAATATTCATTATATTTGAGTATAACTAAATTAGAAAATCCTTTGTGTCTTGAATCGATCGTTGAATATTAAAATACAGGGTAACTCATATTTGGTTAAATTAAGTTTACTTCTGTTGAATGATCAGTGGACCAAGGTTATCGCCAGTGTTGGTATTATGTGCATTATGGGAGCCATCACAATAAGGAAACTTGAATGCAAAACAAGATTTTAGAAAATAAAAAATTGATTGGTGATAACTTATCACTGATAAGAGGCGTTTACCTTGCTCGACTTCCAACAACGACAGAAAACTGCTTTCTTGTCCAAGTCCTCGATGTCAAAGGTGTGCACCACCTTGGCGTTGTCTAAGTCAACTTTCTTGTTGACGCGATCCGAAGCCAAACTCTTGGCGGTTTTCAAGGTGAGAAACGTGGCATAACTCACCGCCACAGCGGTAGCAGCCCATGGCAAGTAATTGAGACTCAACTCAATAATACCTTTGATTTTCAAAATAGTAACTATTAGTAACAAGTAGCGGAATTATTGAAAAGTACAACCAGGCATATTGATGGGCGAGCAAGCTAATGCAAAGTTTGCAAATGCAACTTGAACTGCGAAGTGTTGTTGTTATTGTTTGATGCGCTTATAAGAGGCATCACATGCGCACTACAAGTGGAGTTTTCTCAAGGCACACTATATCGACTGATCTTGTCTTGATTCCACTTGAGTTAGTATGATGTGTAAGTTTGAGCTGGTTTGCTGAATTTGAATTGATGTTCACACCACGAGATGTTCTTTCTTCTCATTCTGTTGATTCCCTTTTACTTTATCCGGGCATATCTGAGAGCCCGACGAGATAGCATTCGTCTCCAATTTGGTGCCATTCAGGAAGACTCGAAAGTGATCGCTTTCTTCCATCCTTACTGCAATGCAGGTGGAGGCGGCGAACGAGTCCTCTGGTCTGCCATTCAAAGTCTTCATCATTGTCATCCTAATCATTGCTTTGTCGTCTTTTCGGGTAACTTTCTTACTAAACATGTTTAACTTAATTATATTAACGTGGGTATGTTTTACTATGTAGATAACTATGATGTGGCACCAGGGAATATTCTTCAGAAAGCGCGTGATACATTTCAACTTGATCTCAACATGCCGGTTCACTTTGTGAAACTGCAATCATGCTGTTTGCTCGAAGCAAAATGGTATCCCATGTTTACTTTGCTTGGACAAAGTCTTGGCTCGATGGCAGTAGGCGTAGAAGCTCTTTTCAAATGTCCACCTGATTTATTGGTCGACACGATGGGAGCCAGTTTTATCTTTCCACTGTTTCGTTTTATGGGATTTGCAAAAATCTGTGCCTATGTGCATTATCCGATCATCAGTGTGGATATGATCGACGTAGTAGCTGACAATGTGGCTGCGTTCAACAATCGCGAATTTATTGCCCGTAATAGGCTATTGACCCAACTCAAACTTTACTATTATCGTGTGTTTGCGTGGCTTTATCGATTGACTGGCAAGTGTTCCCACGTGGTGATGGTGAACTCCACTTGGACCAAAGGCCACATTATGCAAATCTGGGATCGCACAGTTAAAATTGTCTACCCACCTTGCAATACGGACAATCTGGAGGAGTTGAATCTAAGGAACAAGGATCCATCCTTAATCATATCCATTAGTCAGTTTCGACCTGAGAAGAATCAGCAGCTTCAACTCGAATCGTTTGCCAAATTGATCGAGCTTCTTCGCGAGAACAACATTAACATACAACCCACTTTGATCTTGATTGGCAGTTGTCGTAACACAAGCGATGAAAGACGTGTCGAACAATTACGTCAATTAGCTTGTGACTTATCAATTGAGAATCAAGTACAGTTCAAAGTGAACATCAGCTACCGGGAAATGGTTGCCTTGATGGAAAAGTCGAGCATTGCTATTCACACCATGCGCAACGAACACTTTGGCATCAGTGTGGTTGAGTTCCTTGCCGCTGGATTGCTTACTGTGGTCCACAACTCTGGTGGACCCAAGCTTGATATCATCGAGGAGAACGTGACTGGATTCCTCGCCTCAGACTGTGACCAATTCAGCCAAACTCTGTATCGACTCATCACTTTGTCCGAATCGGAAGCTCAATCTATTCGGCAACGTGCCCGCAATTCGGTCTCCAGCTTCTCCCAACAAACATTCGAACAGGCTTTTGGTGAAAC
The DNA here is from genome assembly GCA_018231625.1 of Papilio phestus. Lineage (NCBI taxonomy): Eukaryota > Metazoa > Arthropoda > Insecta > Lepidoptera > Papilionidae > Papilio > Papilio phestus. The sequence goes on from DVQH01000037.1 coordinate 27,648, forward strand.
AGTGTCACCTATTCTTTAATCATCAAATATACAAAAATATTTATATATTTATAATAAATCAATTAAAGAAAAAAATCAAAATTTCTGACCAGACGATGTAAGGAAATTTCCCGCGAGGGAACCTAAAAAACCTCTAAAATGCATATTTGTTAGGTAAATCGGGTGAATACAAATACAAAGAATAAGTTGCTCACCCAAGCTCATCAGGGTTGCTCTGTGAATCACTTGCTTCTCTCGGGCAATTCAAATCCGAATTACCAATCATTTTGGTTATTTTGTCAATCTCTTGATCAAAATAAGAAAACTCTGGCAAATTGTTGAAACTCTTCGACACATAGCGACCCGCACGGTCGGAGGTCTTGGCTGAAGATCCAGGGTGAGCTTCGAAGGTGTAGTTGACAATGTACTCCTTAGCCACTTCGAAAGTGACCGAAGAGTAACCGAGCTCCGAGTTTTGTGGTAAATACCAACTAAAGGAGTGAATGAACTGGATGTCACTGCAAAAGTGAGCCGGCTCGCAGTGGGTGAGAACACAGATCACTGCCGCGATCAGATCGTCGGACATGATGAACACCTTGTCACTTTGGTGAGCAAAGGGAGACTTGTGCTCCTCCACGGTACGCTTCAATTGCTCATTGATAGCGTCCAGAGCTTGACGCATACAGTTCAACTTGGATAGTGGCGTCTGGCACGACTCGAGTTGTCCCAACAGTGACACTATCTCTCGTCCAATGGTAAATTTTTCAAACGGTTTTTGGGCACCAAAGTGAACCAGGTTGAGATTGCACTTCTTGATTTGCCGAGTCTTCCTCACAAAGGCTCGGTCCTCCTCGGCATGTTTCTGTTGAATCAACCCAATCAGTGTTGAGTAGACTAATCCAATCGAGTAGCTGTGAGGCGAATGGGAAACCAAATGAATCAGGTCGGTGTGAAAACAAAAACAAACCTTTCCACCATGGAACTAAGCAATTCTTTGCTGTTTCGATATTTGGCATTGTTTTTTAAAGCGCTGGAAAAAGACTAAAAAGTATATTTTATTTTAGTCGAAAAATAAATGCTTATCTAGTGCTACTCACAATAATAAAAGTGTCAATAATTCGTTTGAGTCTTTGAGCAACGTCATCAAGATAGTCGGGAAGAATGATGTAAGTCTTAGTAAGCTCATCTATTTTCAGTTTTAGTCTTTCCAAATCACTACGTGATAAATCACGTAAAAACTTTTCGCAGCTAAAACCAGATTTGATAAGACAAAAATTAAATAAACACACTAAAAAACTTACTCGTTAAAAGAGACAAGCTCAATGTCATGGGAAGTCGAGGTAGAACTTTCGTAATTAAGTTTGCAATTCAGTGAAGATATCAAAGGTTTTTCGATAATGAAAATGCTATACTTTTTGTTAGCCTAAAATAATCGACCGTTATTCCAATTAATATTTATCATTCAATGCGTGTCATACATTATTGTACGCTCTTTCCTCGTTGAGTATTCGAATCGAGGTGTGATTCTGATCACCAAAACCTTAATAAACAGAATATATTAAACTTTTCTTTTGACAAATTCCTAGAACCTTTGGTAACTTTGATGCATTTTCCGTCGATTTGAACATGAAAATTCTGTTTGTTGTTGTATGGCAAAAAATGTCTGCAAAAGTTTAAAATAAAATTAACCACAGATTCTAGTATTTTATTAATTTAATAATCGGTCTAAACAGTGTAAAAATAACTAGTTTTTGTTAATATAGATATATGACAAACCCTTTGATCCCAATAGAATGTATCAAAATATAAGCTTACGATTTGAGCAAAGGCGAGGGCTTTAAGATATGTGAGGTAATAAACTTGTCATTCAAATGTCGCGGGTCGTAGGAACCATTGACAGGTATGCAGAGGTGATAACAGTTGTTGATGACTTCTTGGTATCGTTTGCGATAGATACTCTGAAATCATATAATTTGCCACAACACACAAGCTTGTGGTTTACCTTTCGGCTGTCAACTCTACACATTGATTACTCACCGCTAGAGTACTAAAGAAGGTGTTATTCTCGAGTGTTTCCATCTGGCAACACTGACAGTGGTGAGTCGACACAAATTCATCGATCACACAGAAGCAGAGAACAAGTGCCACTGGCGCTGACAACGTTCGCTCATCGGCTGATGCGTTACACATGTGCCTCAGAGTCTAAACAAGTCCAAGTAGGCGGGATTTACTGTAGAAAGCTAGCTCCAGAAACGCTACTAAACCCCGCCCACTTCATACCAAATGATACGATACGTACATGTATTGGTACTGTTAGAAACTGTTGCTTGTTTCTTAATGCGAGCTTACTCAATTGCCTCTTACAGTAAAGCCTCTCTAATCAGAGTGAGAATGAGAATACGAGTAAGAGTAAGACAAAATAAAAGTTATCCAAAAAAATATTTGCTAAAACTATAAAAATTTTAAGAGATAATAAAAATGAAAGTGTTTATATATGCTGACTCATTAAAAACGATCAAAAAGAAATAGAGTATTATAAATTAATAAATTTTAATGAGAATCAATTTATGAGAAACGACTGTAAATATTACCAAATTAGTAATTATCAGATAATATCACCAAAGTAGTAATTATCGTGCCATTGATTTACTTTTTGTCAATCTCTTTTTATTGACTTCATGTACACGAACCATTTCTTTAATAATATATATTTACATATCTTTGGTACATCTTCTAGTTTTATATATAAATAATTTGAAAAATACTTTTTTATACAAATATATAAGTTTTAGTAAATATGTACATGTATAGGTATATAAAATCGTTATCAATATATGCATTTTTTAAGAGATAGATGAAAAACTGTGTGTGTGAGTTACGTGTACAGGTGATAAACTGAATTCATGTTGACTAGTTGAGTTAGCACAGACACAGAGAAAGAGAGAGAGAGAGAGAGAAAGATATCACTTGGCTGGCCGGAGGGAATTCGCAGTGGAGGTGGTAAATCGATTGAGCTTGTCTAGTGGATGACTCTTGCCGTAGGTCTTCTTCACGCACCTACCACTGGTTTCGGAGGTGCAATCCGACATATTGTCCGAATGTGACTTCTTATGAGTTGATGGGTAATTGAAAGACTTGGAAGTCTTAATTTGAGTGGTAGTGGAGAACGCCTTCTGGGTGGGTTGCCGTTGACTAAAGTGGTGCTCGGTGAGATGAGGCGATGATGGCACACTGCTGGAGGAAGTGGCCACTGGTTCCGCTTGACACTGGTTCCCAGTGTGCTTGCTCTCCAGCTCCTCGGTCCTTCGCTTCACAAAACCGTCAAACTCATGTTCCATCAAGTGGCGAGTGAGCTGAATTCGAAAACAGTGAAGATCTAGTGGAGACTTAAAGTGAGTTGGTTGGTTGGGCAGTAGAATGGAATAATTGGGATGCATTCTACGCTTGAGGTTGAGCGACAACATGCAGATGTTGGGCAGACTGACCGCGCGACAAAGCTTCGCCTCACCATCCGGCCACTGCAAACGCTGCTCTAGTCTAAAATCAAGATTCTGGGTTAAACTCTTCTTACTCTTCTTTCTGAAAGCATCAGTAGAGTCGAGATTCTTACTAATATCGTATATGTGATCAAACGACAGTGTTCGTTTCAGATTTGAGTATTCACACTTGCGTCGGTCACTGGATGTGGCGTGAAACGAACGCGAAAGGTTGATACTGTGGCTCTTAAAGTTGTTGGTCAGTTGTTCATACTGCTCCTCCTTGGAGAGTTTGCTGGTACCCGAGGGCAATGGTGGCTTTTGGTGTTTGAAAAACACGTCCTGTACTAGTAGATCACCAGCTAAGGCTTCCTTGTCCTTGGACTCAAACTGACACGCCAAGTTGGAAACCAACCCATTCTTGGCAATGTTTTTCTTAAAAAGAGTTGAATTCTTTGTTTGTGTGACAGGCTATTGTAAAATCCCAAGATGATTAGTCAAAGTGACAAACTGCGTAGGTATCACGAGACCAACCTGTTTGTTTTCAAAGTCCTCGATTCTCTCTTTGACACGCGATTTGATCTCGAGCCCCTTCACTGTGTCAAGATTGTCAAAATCTTTGTTGTGCAAGCAACAGCATGGGACACACTTGTGAATGTCACATGTCATTTGGTTCTCCTTGTTACCAAACACAATGATGCTTGAGCTACCTTTATCTTGTCTCTTTGGTGGCCACGATCTGCGTCGTTGGAAACGAAACGAATTCTCTTTGTCCTCCAAAGATCCTTTCTCTGATCCTTGTCTCGTGACTTTCTTTCGGTTCAAACTAGTATCATCACAGCTTTTACTTTTTGCTTTTTCCAAATTAGAACTGAGATTTGTCTCCGAGCTTGATCTCCAGGGAGTGGTTTTTTTACTAAATATATTAATGATTGAAAATAATAATTATAATTATCAGAATATAAGTCAGCAAAAGTGCAAATAAACCAACCTGGCGTGTAACATCCCTTCGTATATCTCAAGCTGTTTGAGAAATTCTGGATTGGGACGAATGGTACTGCGTTGATTCTTAACAAACTCGAGTGCTTCGTTCAGATCACAACTTTTCTCTTTCATGATGTAGGCAACCACAACGCAAGCAGAGCGTGAAATGCCTTTCTTGCAGTGTACTAGAACCTTGACACCTTCGTCCCTACAGACAAAATGACACAAATGTCAGCAATTATTACCAAAATCATTCAGTTAAGCCTACTTTGCTTTGCGAATGTAGTAGTAGGTTTGATTGAGGTGTCTCAACATGTCGGTGTCTTCATCGTCATCAACTCGAATATTGTAATACTCAAAGGATCCGGGAAAATAGTTGTCAATCTCGTAAGTGACATTCAGAATTTTCTTGACACTATCGAACGTACAATTAGTGTAAACATTTTGCTGTATTGTTCTTTATACAAACCCTTTGCCCTTCAATTCTTCCAAATTAGATGCATTCCATTCAGATCCTAAATAGAGGTAATCAAAAATCTTGGAAGCTTCTTCCATCTGGCCCATTATCCTAATCATGGCCGTGTCAATGTACGACTTGTACTCGGTCAAATCACGCTGAAAGTGATTCTCAAGCTCCTTTCGAATTTCTTTTGAGGTAACTTGTTCTAAATCAACCGACATCATGATTTGTTTTAGTTTAGATGTGATCAACTCTTGAAAATTATGTTGCTCTTTTGGCCTACAAAATAGAGAATTTAATAATATGATGTGTTCACATTCACTAACTCACTTGTTCTCAAATTCATAAAGTTGTTTGCTATTAGTTTCGGTTTGATCAGTGACTGTGTGCCTGAAAAGAAATGTGAAAATGATGCAAATTACTCAAGCCAAACTCACCACTCATGGAGACAAAATTGATTTGACTTGATACTGTTGTGATAGTACGAAATCCAACTATGCGAGCCACCACCTTCATAATAATTGTTTTTGATAGATTTCTTGGTAGCAAGATGCAAGGCTTGAAAAGCAGACCACATAGCTTGAACCGAGACTGGTTTGAAGATGTGATGTCGAATACCTGTGGTGATACCGAATCCGCTGCGGAGAGAAACACAACATGAATGGTGTGATGGAGAAAAGCAAGAAGTAATACCCGTCGCCATCGAGTGTGATTTGCATGTCATTCCAAATGGGCAGAACCAGTCCGATGGTGGCTTCATTCTCGTAGTCGATGCCCAGCAGACAACTCTGGTCGGTCTGGTTGGTCACCACTAGGAGGTAACGTGTTCGTCTCGAGCACAGTTGCGATTCAAGCCGTACAGCCTGCGGGATAACAAGTGAGCCGTGATGAGTGCTGTGTAATCACATAGTCAAAAAAACACCACGCCATTTACCATCTTCATCGTGTCCTGAGGCCTTAAGATTTCCAAAATAGCTTTCAAGTGTTGCTGAATGCGATCACAGAGCATTGTCTTCGATGATTTCGAGAGTCGATGGCATTCATTGTAGGGAAAGATGATGTCACCGCGTACCGCAATGTAAATCTGCTCGATACGATCGTTGGTAGATCTAGAGCAGAATATAAAAGCGAGTCATTCCCATGTAAACAGAGCTTAAAAATACAATATGATATGCATGACAATAATAAATGAAAATCAAATGCCAAACACTCAATAAAACATGATCCAGCAACTTACATATCATCGGAATTCCTAACGTTATCATCGTGGTGCAAAATATTGTGATCCTAGCGATAAAATTCTTTAGGAAAACTAGAATTAACGTTTGACTAGTAGTACTTCTCTGCTCAGCATTAAATCACCAGGAACTGGGGCGGGAACAATGCGCTCGATGGAATACCGAGCCATTGGTTCGCAAGACATCAAACAGAAAAGAGATCAAACGCAACCACGCGAAGAGCATCTGGTGCCGAGTTGATGACTTAGATGTCTCCAGCTGTCGAACACATGGCCACAACACACTGGCTGGCACACACTGGGGGACACTCAAATCCACCTAAGCTCCAGGTGACGAAGCAGTGGCAAGACTATTACGCCGATCGATCACGGTGGTGCGTTGGGCACTAAGGAACCACCTGGTAGTGGTGAGGTGTGACCAAGTGACGAGAGGTGATCGAACCAAGCTTGCTAGATCGAGTGCCACAACAATGATTAGCTTCGATCTCGAGAGATGTGTTGCTTGCTATACGGGTTGCTACGATTTGGCTGGCAGCAGTGGCAGCAGTCTGTCTACACTGCACTCTCCACTAACAGATGAGCACTGCTGTGACTGTTGTGCTGTCTGCAGCCAGCCTCACTCTACACTCCACTCCAGTGCATGCTCTACCACAAGTCGTGGTAGGCGGACAAAGCCAGTCCTCGACTCTTCGCACCTACTAGTGGTAAGTATTCACTGCTCCCAACCACGTCCCTCCTCTCAACAACAACAACAACAACAATAGTAACTATCTCAGTAACACGATCGCTGCCCGAGAGATGTCGACTCTAGAGAGTTAGCGTTTGAATTCAGCCTGGAGCCTTATACAGCTGTATACTAGTGTTGCTTTACATTTTATATTGCTCTTACATGTTTCACAAAAAAAAAAAGAAAAAATGGTGCATATAGTTTTCGATTTTAGAATTATGAAAGCTACAAGGACAATGACAGTAATTTGTTTCATGAAATCTCTAGTTTATGGACTAAAAAATAAAAGACTTACGAGTGTATCTGAACCTATGGTACCTGATTCGCAGTGTTAATTCTCATTTCATGTCAAATAAAATGGAAACGAAACAAAAAAATATATATTCATACACATATTTTCAGATATAGTTTCAATAGTATTCTACAACTTTCAAATCTAGACATCAAAGTTACCTCGTGGACCAAACAAAGCAAACCTCAGCGAGGTATAACTTTCTGCTCAAGAAAAATACCACGTAGAATGTAGAAATAAATGAAGATCTAGGATTAGGGTACCCCACCCTAAGTGGAAGTTTAGAGAAGAACGATGGCGCATAGCTTTGACTCGCGGTAAACCTAAGATTTATAGCAAAGAAGATACAGTGTGCTCTCAAACTCAGTCAGTGAATTTTCATTGTCGTAAAAGTACAGTGAAAGTTCTAAGTTTGGCAAACCCAAGCATGTACAAAGGTAGGAAAACCTGCTCTTACATTATATACAGTGAAAAATGTTACACGCATTATTGTTAAATCTCATGAGTTTGAGAATTTTTACTGTATACAACTTTTAAATATATTCGAATCTGGATTTCGGATCCTGCATATGCTTGCCTTTGCCGATTTGTTTAATCTGTGTTGGTAGTGGTTTGCACTTTAATTTTTGTTTGTATCGACTCCAAGTAATATGTATACTCTTGTTACATCGGAACTGCATCGGAAAAGTTTGATAATATGCGTTCATCACTACAGTGGCACTTCAACTTTTGTCTCAAGCAAATTGCAACAAAAAATAAATCACAGGGAAAGATGAATAACATGAAAAATGAAACATTATAGTGATATTTCAATAATTTGTACAAGTTGTAACAAGAAAAAAGTTTAAGGCTTAAACTTTTTAAATTAAGCGCTATAGCGCTTTACTGTATGCTGTACTGTTTGCAAGTAGAAAACTTGGTGAGTAACTTGAAGGCAGCCCGAGAGATGTCGACTCAATGGTGTGATGTGTCATAACGTGTGTAGCATAAATTAGAGGTCAGTAGAGGCAGTGCCGGCAGAGACTGCCAAAGTGACTTCTCACGCGCTCAAGCAGTGATCATCACGTTAAAGCAGGTTGCCGGTCTCCTGGCTCACTTCACTCCAGGCCCGCTCGACGATCGTATTGACTCGCCCTCTTCTTGTGCATCACCTAAGTCATCTTAGTCACCATGCTCTCCTCTGTCCCGAAACACGCTGCTAAAGCTGCCGTCAGCACTTTGCGCCAGTTTTCCACCTCCGGCAAGGTGATCTTGAATTGTTTGTCTAGCAAAATTGTTTATCTGACCCTCGAGTTTATGTGTAGAGCAATGCCAAGGTCGCGGTACTTGGTGCAAGCGGAGGCATTGGTCAGCCATTGTCTCTCTTGTTGAAACAGAGTCCGTTGGTGAGCGAACTAGCTCTGTACGACATAGCTCATACGCCTGGTGTCGCAGCCGACCTGAGTCACATCAACAGCAAGGCTCGCGTTGCTGGCTTTGTTGGTCCTGACCAGCTTGGAGACGCTCTCAAGGGCGCCAGTGTTGTGGTGATTCCAGCTGGTGTGCCACGCAAACCTGGCATGACTCGAGATGACCTCTTCAACACCAATGCCTCGATTGTTCGCGACCTCACTGACGCAGCTGCCAAGAACTGTCCTAAGGCTCTGATTGCCATCATCTCAAACCCAGTCAACTCCACCGTACCCATCGCATCGGAAGTATTCAAGCGAAACAATGTCTACGATCCGAGTCGTATTTTTGGTGTCACCACTCTGGATGTAGTTCGCGCCAACACTTTTGTAGCCGAGGCCAAAGGTCTTGACCCGTCCACAGTCGACGTGCCCGTGATAGGAGGTCACGCTGGCATCACCATCATTCCCTTGCTTTCTCGGGCTAATCCATCAGTATCATTCTCCGATGACAAGGTTGATGCTCTCACCAAGCGCATTCAGGACGCCGGCACTGAAGTAGTGAAGGCCAAGGCCGGAGCGGTGAGTCACATTTGATGCTTCATCTAATCGATCATTACCGGAACTATCACTTTCTCTACAGGGTTCGGCTACTCTCTCGATGGCATTCGCTGGTGCACGATTTGCCGTTTCGGTAATGACAATTTCAATGACACAGCATCACATTTAACTGTTTGCGTTTAACATTTAGCTATTGCGGGGTCTGAACGGCGAAGAAGTGGTCGAGTGTGCCTTCATCAAGTCAGACGTTACTTCGGCATCCTACTTTTCTACTCCCTTGATCTTAGGCGTAAGTCTTCATTTCAGTTGATCACCTTACTTTATTCTCACACTTGGATGTTTGAACAGAAAAATGGTCTGGTAAAGAATTTGGGCATCGGCAAGGTGAACAAGTACGAGGAGGAGGCGATTGCCAAGGCAATCCCTGAGCTGAAGGCGAGCATCAAGAAGGGTGAAGACTTTATCAACAAGAACTAAGTCTATAATCCCATAAGTTGTATTACATCAAGTGTTGATAAATAGAACGTTTTATTTGCAAAATAGTGATTTTATTAATTGAGCAACGATTTGATGATTGAAGGTGCTTGATTGGACAGTTTGTACAAAAATAGAGATGGCAGTATTTAAGGTCACCAAAGAAGAGGGTCGGGTTGATATGCAAGAGATCATAACGAGGTATGAGGTGAAGGTCAATGGTCACCGTGAGGCACATGATTTGGGGTCTACCAACAAACCCCTGATGAGAGTTGAGCCTTTGATTGGCTCGCTTATTTACATGACAATTGAAATACAAAAGAGACTACAAAATATATCAGAAAAAAGTAAAAGAAATAAAACAATTGAAATAAACTGAAGAAACATGCTAATGAGATCGTTACACAGATGGTGAGGGGTGAGAACGAGTGGAGCTGACTGGTCAGACTGGACAACATCACATATCACTGGTGCCGAGTGCACTTGGGTCCACACCCGCTCTTCACTCCCAACAGTGTGGCGAGGGAGGCAGTTCCGAAGGGTGAGCCACCGACGAACTATATGTAATTAACACACTAATTAGTGACTGCTACTTTAATTTCAAACTAAGATAAGAAAAATCTGACCAGTAGAAATGTATATATCAACGGGTATACTAGGTAATCTAGGGTCTAGTATCTATATGATATTTATGTTTTGGATTTTTTGATATTTTGATTCTACATTATGTCTAGTTTTATAATATAATAACTTAAGTTTACTCGCGGTCATCCTGAAGGAAATACAGTGTGCACATTGGTACACTCACCATATTTTCTATATCACTATAATTCACTTTTGGTATTGACCCGCCAATGAGACTAATTCTCGTTATAAGCAACAGTAGGCTCTATTTAATCCCAATGATTAAGTTCTATTAAAGCATCTAAAATGTGGCCTCGAATGCTTTCTGTTTAGTCTAGAGTTGTTGACACCAGCAAATAGCCAAATCAAACCAACCTAGCAAAGTTCTTGAATGATGCCGACATGGGGTTGATGCAAAGCGGAACTCGGTTTGAAGATTCACACCTCTCCATGATTTCCTTGTGAAGTCGATCTGCAAGAAGAAAAGAGGCAGAGATGGAATCATGTGGAGACATTGTAACGTGAGAGCACCGTACCTTTCACTATCTGCACGGAGGTCAGTTCTTTCTCGAATGAGTTATCAAAAGGAGCTGGTGAGGCTGGCTCCAATTCGGTGGCAAAGCGTCGAGTCTCGCCGGTGCCACTGTTGCTGCAACATTTGCACATGCACGAGTGGTAACGAGCGCGCCCTTCCGACAGATATGAATGGTTCAGTGCCGACGCACAATTGATACGTTTGTCCTGCCAGGAGAGAGAGAGAGAAAGAGAGGTATGGTGATCAGTGAGTGGATCGTGGTAGACATGCCCGTTCAAAACACCTACCGGATTGAAGGCGAGCATTTGGACCAAAAGGTGGGTCGCTTCGTTGGTGCTCAGACTCGATAAAGAACTGAGTTGAACCAGTCGCGGCAACTTGTAAGCTTGGCGTAGTACATGCTGGCGCGCTGGCTCGCATGCATATCGCATGTCCTCGTGTGAAGGCGTTCCAAGAAGATCAATAATCAAATCCAACTGCGAGAAAAGTCACCAGTTATGGAGAATTATCATCAAATGAAATGTTTGGCTTACCTGCTGGATTGGAGTCTGTGCTTGGAACAGAATCCGTCTACCGAGAAGCTCGGCAAAGATGCAACCCACAGACCACATGTCGATGGCTTCGGTGTAGTATCGAGCGCCCATCAATAACTCGGGTGCTCGATAGTACTGGGTGACAACTTCCTGTGTCATCTTTCGAGACCTTTCACGTTCTTCGACGCGAGCCAGGCCAAAATCACATATCTACACAACAATGAGCAAAACAATGGTGTCAAAAATCTGCTCAGTAAAACAGTAAATTGAGTGACGGGGAGAATCCGAAAAAGGATAGCAATCAGGCAACGTGAGATGCGACAGGCGCATGTTGTCAGGAAAAGAGTTGATTAGCGTACGGGTTTTTTGAAACCAGTCCAACAAGACTGGTGAACGGAACGAAACAGATACACGTGCGTCGGTAGCCAAAGATACGCCATCAAGCGGAGCACGGCTCATTGCTTGCGAGAATTAGGAAGTGGCGCGCTGAATGGCAACGAGCCCATTCGAGCTCGGAACGCCTGCATAGTGTCAGGTTGGGCCACCTTCCAGACGCAACAACTCACTGTGCCAGAAGTGGCTCAAGAGTTGAATCACCTTGACTGATGGGCCGTGGTGACAAATGGCATCGATTGTGTGTCATTCGAGTGCTTTCCTCACCTCCAGTAGTTGATTCTCATTGACATTTGTTACAATGACAAAACACTACTACTACTACTAGAATACTACTGCTACACTTTAACTATCAGCTAATAGGCGATGAATCTGTGCGATTTAAATACAAACATATGAGTGACAAACACATTGGAAATGTGTCATTAAAATATGTTTACGCAGCTAAATGACACATCTCCATTTTCCTACTCTAATCCCATTACGGTGTGAAGAACAACGACAAAAGCCAGATTAAATTACCTTGAGCAAGCAGTTGCTGTTTACTAGTAGATTGCCTGGTTTGATATCACGATGTAGAATTCGAGCCGAGTGAAGATATTTGAGTCCACGTAGAATTTGGTAGAGAAATACTTTGATGTGGTCGGTGGTGAGGGGCTGCGAAGAGACTATGATCTTGTGCAGATCACTCTCCATCAGCTCCGTAATCACATAACTGACAACGGGAGTTGAATAGATTGGTTTAAGGATTAAAAAGGTTGATGGTGGCTATAAACTCACATCTCTTGGAAAAAGTTAACCATGGGCGGTTGGAGTATGTCGAGAGCAGAGAGAACCTATAGGGCACCGAGCACAGAGGTCAGAGAGAGAGAGCGGTGACGGCAGACCGAGCCAAGCGTAGGGCCACTCGGCGCACCGCAGGGGTCCAGCCACTTACGTTCTCGTGTTTGAAGAAGCACAGCATCTTGATCTCACGAAACACGCGCTTGCTAGAGATGAGATTCTGAAACACGTTTGGCATCTTTTTGAGCGCCACTCGTTTGCCATCGCGCGGATCGGTGACCGACCTATACCAACCGGAGGGGTGAGGGGGCAGAGGCAGAGAATTGACTGGTGAGACACGCTTCCACCGACTAACAACAACTACGCACCAATGCCGCTCAACTTTATTTCACATCTTTCATTTTGTTATTCTATCTATCAAATTTGTATTTCTCCAATTCAATATCATACTGTAATGTTTCAGATTTGCTTCACTTTTCACCATTTTCATTGTAAAAACAGTGTAGCTTTCGCAATGCATAAGTAAAACTAGTAAAAGCTAGAAGCAATATTGCAGTAGTAAACATTCTCAAGTAAAAAGAGAAAAGTGGGCTCTGATATGTCCGGTCTATTTTTTCATGTGGGATTAAGAAATCATATCCAACATTTGAAAAATTAAAGTATTTCAAAAACTCAATTGAACTATTACTAGCCTCAGCTAGGATAACCTAAATAGCAATCCAAATGTGAACAATTAAAGGTAACAACACAGAGAGCTAGAGAGACTACGCCGTCTAGACAATGCGCTTTCGACATAACGCCCGACGAGTTCGCTTGAAACAATAATAATAGAGAGTTTCGGTAAATGGCAATCTCAATCAAGCAAGGATGTACTAAACATGATTGCATTGGTACTCTTACCAGACAACTCCGAAAGCCCCATAGCCGATTGGCCTATCTGGAGTGAGGTCAGTGATGATACTGGCCGAATCATTGCTACTCGGACTGATGCTAGCTGGACCGTGGATGAGATTGGACACTGCACTGTTTGCCGGATACTGCTGTTGGATCAGCTGAGAGGTGGTCTGGTGGTGGTGGAAGCTGTGACCATTCAGATGATGATAATCGGGATGGTGAACGAGCAGTTGAGTAGAAGCTGCTGCTGCAGCGGCGACGGCCGTCTGGTTGACCAGTGCCGCGGTGCCGTAGTATGCCGACTGAGTAGAGAGCATGCTGCGATGTTGGTGTTGGTTGTGGTGGTGGTGATGATGGTGGTGGTGTGTCAAGGCACGAGCATGATGAGCACTGGACACCATGCTTGTCTTACGCTGGTCCCGAGAATGATGCGACTGCTGGTGAAGGCTTGACTGGCGATGAAGAGTGAACGTGGCAGGAGCGAGACGGCTCGAGCTCTCCGCTCCAACATGGGTAGCTCTCCGCTCTAGCGTCCCACCGACGGCCATCCGAGCAACACTTGGTTCAAAGTAATCTTGGCATTTCCTTGATGTTCACTATTGTCGAGGCGCAGCATTCGTTGCAACAGGCATGGAATCACTTGCACTTGCAATCATATTTGGTTAGAACAAGAAACTGTTAAAGGACAGAGCAGGGACTAGCCAATTAGTTTCTCAGACACGTATACGTCTGTGCACTGCTCTCAGAAGTCGGTGCACGACTGAGCTAGCTGTTGTCATCGTGGTGGGGTCGAGCTGCGCCGGCCGCGCGTTGTTGTTGTTGTCAGCAGCAGTGGCAGGACTGCACACAATGGAAGCGACTGTTAAAGTACCCTAGCAAGCGGACAAATATGGGTGCAGTGTGCTCATGGAGGGCAAAATTTTGCTCTGTCGAGAAACTGAATCGCACTGGCCCACAGACCAAGCTTGCGACCAAGGCACAAAAGAATTGATCGTGAGCGAGTTGTTGGCCACTGATGACGACCACGGCGACGACTGAAAGCGACTGGCTGCTGGCAACGCGGTGGCACGGCTGGCACTACTCGCTCCCGCCACTACCAGACCGCCCCGCAGAGCACAGACAGGAGAGAGGCCTGCAGACTGCAGTGGCTCAGTGGTCGCCATCGCCCTCGCCGCGTGCGAACAGACGAACAGAATTGCCCACACCTCACCCATTCACTTCTCTCACTGACAATCTAAATCGGGTAGGTGGCATGGGCCGCTCAACTAGCAGCCAGTCGGTGGGACCAGAAAACTGGTCAATTCTTCACTTTGGTCACACTTTTTTGCCATAAGTATCCAAAATGGACCCTAGAATCTGGCCTAGTTTGAATTAGGTATAGCTCCGCGCAACAATGGTGACTCGGATGGACGCGGGTGGACGTTCCTGAGCAGATGTTCGATTCGGTCACCACAGGCAGTACCTCGCCTTAGGCCTCCACGCGTTATCATTAACGTGCCTGACGAACGAACTTCGTCGGTCAGTGTTGTCAGGGCCAATTGCTTGAAAGTGGCGGATCTGGACTGCCGCGTCGGAGGTAGCATGCGAGCCTTCTTCTGTGGCATGCCTGGCTGTTGCGCTTGCAGGCTTGTCTCGTTGTCGTCCTCAAGCTTGGCCTCGCTCTCCTTCTCTCTTCCACTCTCTTTGCCATGGATTAGACTCTGCACCACAAAGCAAACTTTATTTTTCTTGCTTTTTTCCTTAGGTGGTGGTGGAAATCGCGAAATAAATGCCACATGCAGTTGCGAGAGGCAAGTGTGCAGATAGGTCAAGTCAGTCAGTCAGTCACAATGGGTCAAATATCGCGCAAGGTCTCAGTAGACTCGTCGAGCGGAGCTTTATCGGGGCCTGGCATGACGGCAGTTCCCTTGCTCCGACCAGCCATTGTCCTGTCATAATTGGTGTTCGTATTGGTCGTTTGTTCGCCTCATTCAAAGCGATTCAGGCAAAGCTCGGTGTGTAAGGCCAATTCCGAACCCAAGTTAAGCAAGCTAGACTGTAACTCGCAAACCAGTAACTGGCACACTCGTTCTAATCCAGCTACGATGGAACCTATGCGAGAAGTTGTACTAGAGAACTTGTGCACTGGTAGCACTCATTCGCCTCGAGGCTGACCAACATTGGCAATTACCCTTGGTTTGATAGTAATGGACAGTGCCTGAGAAGGTCGGGACAAGAATCACTTGAGTTCGGCTACCGCTGTGGCGGCAGGAAGCAATGTCCGATACCTGCCGCGACAAAAGTGGCTCGCCGATGACCACGCAGATGACTGCCAGGGCAGGAATCAAGCACAGAACTAAACGCCACTAGTCGCTCGTTTTCTCCGACCCAGGACAGTGAAAGCAACTCTATAACTCTCCTTCACTTGACAGAACACTTTTCAAATTGGCGTTCGATGATGCGCCAAAGACTCACTTGTGGGGTTCTGCTGACCGAACCGACCCTCCGAATGGCCAGTCTGTCTTGACCGCCGCCGACATTGAGCAACACTCGGCGTCAACATCGGAAGTGCTGAAGCACCCGATCAGGCAGATATCACTATGCCGACGACATTGCTCGAACGCAATGACTTGCTCATTTGCCCACAAGGCACAAATTAAATTGAATTCCCGATTATTCTTCTGATTTTATTAAACTTGGATAGCTAATAAGATTTAGTTAAATTTTCACCCTCTTCACTCAAGATTGACAAGAATGTTTTGATAATAACCATACAAGCAAAGAATTTTGGTTAGTGCAGTCTTAACTAAACAACCATTCGCTCTCGTCTACACAACGTTTCTTGTGAAGCATCCCGGACCTACGAAGGAGGGAAGTGGAGCAAAGTGGCAAATGATCAAAGTTGACAGTTTCTGTCCCCGATGTAGCATGCCCACTGGTCATGGGTGACCAAACGAGAGCGAGAGGAGTTTGAAGAGGAAATCTCGCAGCTCGACTCTATCGATGTCGATCATCTGCAGCCAGTGGTGATGGCCGACCGGTCATGCGATCGGGCCTCTGTCTCTTGCGAGCCAACCGCGATCATCACGTTTCGGTCAAGTTCATTACACCAGAGGAGAAGCGGCGACGCACCAATGCGACCCATCACCGCGTGTGCCAGCCGATAACGCGGCCAGTGAGAGCGACAGCAAACGATAACCACACAACGAAACCCACCGAAAGCACTGGGGAGAATTTTTCCGCGACCAGTGGGCGTGGTTTGGTAGCGTGGCTGCAGCAAGCTTAGAAATTGTACCAAGTTAGAAAAAGGTATAGTCTATCGGTGGTGTCCTACTACACTGACGTTCAACTAACCTCTCCTCTTTTCAACTTGTATCGATATATCAAATAGCTACGGAGTCACAGTGGCAGTGGCCGGGCGGTTCGGGTAACCAGGCCACGACCAGGAGGGATGGAACCCGTAGACCTTCCTCGTGACACGAGCGAGCATTGCCAGCGACCCTGAGCCATCACGCATCGACCGGCCATGTGATTGAACGAACTGGAGAGTGGAGTGGAGCGCAGTGTGTGCAAACTGACGGCAGACGGTCGCACAGACCGAATGTGTTGCATCTGGCCGTGGTCGATTGACGCACCAGCTAATCTCCAACCATGTTGGAACCTATGGGCACAAAATGAATTGCTCTCTCCATGGATTTGCACCGAGTAGCTCCGGGTGCATTTGCCACCCATCTCAAACTCTGCTCGTGTTTTTGCCAATTGAATTGCACCCACTCTGAACACGGTAACTGGTGGACACGCGGTCAATCTAACTCTACTGCTAGCAACATCATCTTCATCTTCTTTGCTGATGCGTGTCATTGGGAAATTTTGTAGAATCCCATGGGGTCCCGGCTTTCCATTCCCATGATCGCGATTATATGATCAGTTGTGAAGATTAACTTTCAATTTTGTTTGTTTTTGAGCGCCACTTTAAAGAATCTAGTATACAGTGTATAAACTATATATATAGCTGATTGAATTTCTACATTGTAGAATATGGAAAGCTATGAATTCTATCTAGTCAATGTTTTCTCTTTGTATCAAACATATTCTTTTGATTACTTAGCCAAGTTTGCGGGGTAATTTAGAAGAGATATGAGTCAAGTATGACTGACCGACCGATTAGGACAGGACGCGCGCACTGGTCTTGGTGCCTGACTGTGTTCACTTGCCTCTCGTTGCCAGTGCCTGTGTCGTAGGCTATGTTTAATTGTGCCACATGACGCAAACTGCTGCCAGTGTTTGGCAAGCCCCACCGCGCCAATGTGTCTGTTCGACTTTTTTTGCTAGATTTTTAATCAGCCTAAATTGTCAGTGTTGCGATCGATCATCCATGTGACTTGCGCCAAGGATCGAGGACAAAAAGTAAATTGCGCCATCTGGTTGGTTACCGACCAGCCGACACCAAGAAGCTCGGGTCCAACAGTTTGGTAGAGTTGCTCGCAGCCCACTCGGGAAAGTGATCAAGGTCGAATATAGCACGGCCCACTGTATTGATGAATAGCAACTGGATGCCTATGGCCAGCAGGTTCATCACGATGCCTGGCTTTACCTGTCAAGACGAAGCTCGATCAAAAGGGAAGGTGGCTAACGGCGAGACTTACCATCTCGATGACACTAATGCCCATGTACTCGAACACTATAGCGTTTGGTGGCTAGAGACAAACAACAACAACAAATAGATTATTACCAAGAAGCTGATTTCATAGACCAACTTTCTACTAATTAAATTTTACTTGTGAAACGTCACTCTATGCTAAAAAGAGACTTACCGTAGCCACTGGAAACATAAAGGCAAACGAAATGCTAATGGTGACGGGGACCAAAAAGTATAATGGGTTAACGTTCATGTGGACCGCCTGGTGCATTGCATAATCGAGTATAAAGTGAAGAGACAGTTATTAGAAAAGAGTTAGAGGGCAACCAATTGCGCTCACCAGCTGGCTAATCACTGGTAGAACAACGTTAGCAGTGGCCACATTGCTGGCCACTTCGGTAATAGAGGCACTCAGCAAGACCAAGATGAAAGCGGTGGGAAATGCGTCCATGGCAAACTTGCTCAACTGATCACTGAACCAGTCGGTCAGTTTCGAGTGCTAATGCGTTCAGATTAGAAGTGTAATTCTTAGTGTCCTTTGAAGAAACTCACCTCGGTGCCAAAGGCCAAAGCAAAGCCACCACCGAGAAGAAAAAAGACACCCCAGGACATGTGAGTCTGAATTACGTTCCAAGAGAGCAAACGTTTAATTTCCTTTGGACGTTCCTTGCTCACAAACTGGCTCAAGTTGGCCGGGAACAAAAACATTGAGATGGAAATCAGAATCACAGGAACCGAATCTTTGATTTGCTATTGGACAAATATGAGAAAATATTAATTATTGTTAACACAAATCTACTTATTTACCGCTTTATCAGATGTAATCAACTGCGCCCAACCAGGATAGATCACAGGATCACGGAAAAACCATAGCAGCACGAGAATAATAAAGTGTACCATAACACCGTATTCGTGGAAACTAGGTGAGACTAACTAGGTGAGTGCCCGGAAGTCACACTACCTTGTGGTGTCTTACGTGAACGGACCCAATGCATCGTAGCTCTTCTGCGTCAACTCGCGAATTCGCTGACCAGTTTCGGGTGACTCTTTCCTATATGCAACAAATGCGCTCAACATTACATTTTGCCTGCTTGGTAGTGGTTGACCTACTGAAGACGTGCATAAAAGAAATAAAGCAGACACCAGGCTGCAATCATGGTGACCAGCGCAGCCGGAAATGCATAGATGAACCATGAGGTAAAGCTGATAGCGTGGCTGGTGGGAAACTTGCTGTTCAACAAAACAAACAAGCAAAGGTGAGCAGAGCAAGGTGTGACTTACTAGCGCCTACCTGTTAAAAACTTCTGAAAAAACCAGGTTGGTTCCGGTTCCGGTTAAAGTGGCAGTACCTCCAATGTTGGCTTCGTGTAAATGGGAAGATAAGCAGTCAATGTCAAGTTCAAGTCTATTGAGTGACTCACCTGAATAAGCAATTGAGAGTAGTAGTGCCTTACGCACAACTTTCTATTGAAGGGCAATAACGCTTACTCAGTGAATGGAACATAAAATTTTATAGTGAGATTATCTTTACCAACTTAGGATCATTCTTGATATCAGGAGTATTGCTAGCAATGGCTTGCTCAGTGCCGTCGGTATGGTTGCCATTCTCGTCTACCACGGCAATAGTCGTCTCTTTCTTGTTAGTACTTTCCATCTCCACTGATCCCTGAGCTGGACCACGGTCTACCAATCATTTGCATTAAACTTATTGATTGAACACATTTTGTGGTAGCAATTTACTAATTTCAAGTAGAATTGAGTCTACAATAGGTAACATCATCGCAGTAGTGGCTGTGTTGCTGATCCACATTGAGAGAAACAAGGTGACCAACATGACGCCCGCCATTAGCCTGAACATTCGAATGCTAATTATTTCTTGCACTACTTGGTACGCTCTTACGCTTTAATACTGGATCCAAAAAGTAGAATCACCTTTAAGGCAATTCTGCGGTGTAAATTGCAGTACTCCAAGGCAATGCCTACTATTAGGCCACCGAAAAACATTACGTTGGCAGACTAGCAAATTCAATGTTGAATTAGCAAGGGAATTGAAGCATTGTAACAAAACTCACTTTCATGTACTGCATGCATGCTTGATCGGTTCTAACCGGGAAAACCAAATTTAATAAAATCAATGTTACTAACCGAGTTTAACAATAATTATGATGTAATGAAATGACCAGCAGCAGAACAGGGCCGGTTGATGTGGTGAATGCCCACTTGCCAGTTGGAGACAGTGATTTATTCCAGCGCGGGCTGGTAATGATCGAACTTACGTGGTGATGCCGAGTAGGGGAAAGAGAGTCATGGGAAACAATGCTAATGATGACCAATCAGGAACACATTAGAGCGTGGGGAAGAATTGAGTTGAACCTAGTCTCACATGTCATGTAGATGTTGATCGGCTCGAACATCCAAAAGAGGACCATCAGCAGCAGGACATAGGCGCATAGGGAGGACTGAGAGTAATGATTAGTTCAATGGTAATCGTCAGTGCCATCTGATAGTCCATCACTCTCACTTCATCGACATTCACTGCCTCAACTATAGCTTTGTCAATGTCAATGTTACTGCCCACAGGCGGAAGTAGACAAGTAGAACTAGGAGATGGAGCACTTGCCTTGTCGTCATAGTCTAGGAGTAGGGGACAGAGGAGAATGGGCACGAGAAAACCAAACAGAAGACGCCATGATCGACGGAGAACTTGCAACCAGTTTGAAAAGCTCATGATGGTTGGTGCGAGGTGGACGTGATCAATATGCCAGGTGACTATTAGACACGCACCCAACTCAAACAGTGATCACCAATGGACCAGTGTCATCCACATGCCATCAACTACCAGTGCTCACTTTCAATTGGTCATACAATTGGACACTAGTACTGCTCGCAATGTTATGCCATCACCGTTGCGCTCATGTTATACTTTACGTTTTTATATCATCTCTCTTTTCTCTCTTACACGCAAACACAATAATCATGTGTGCGAATGAGAAAAGAAAATAATAAAGAAATAAAGATCTCCCAGTGCAACCGGTGTCTTAATCGGACACATCGACAACTCGAGGACATCTGGACCGGGTAAGCAGACTGACTGGCTGGCATACCACCTATAGTGCCAGTGTGGAACCTTGTCAAGGTGAACTTTGCATTGTTGTAACAACGACAGGTGACCAAAGTGCAGTCGCGCTCCTAACTGCTAATGATGTCTTCCAACCGCTGATAGCGACACTCACCAAACAAGGCAGCCGAGAGACATATTTGAAACAAATAATTATAATCATTCATGTTAATCATCATCTAGTCTAGCTATACTAATATATAGTAATCCGTATTATTAATGCTCCGCGTCATTATCACTCTTAACCATACACGAGTCACATGGATTTACCCAGCATTGTGGGTTTCTATCGAAACCTTTGTTATTTATTTATATTTTATGTTTTATAAATACACAAAGTATAATTATATAATAAAAAAATATTTGCAAAATTTAAACAAAATTCAACAAAAAATATATTGATAATAATAAGATTATTTTACACATGCTGTACAGAAAGTTTAGTTGACTTCTTGATCAATGTGATCGTGCGGATCTTCTTCCAAGCCACCAAGCAACTCAACCAACTTGACACTGCATAGAAAACATGTTTGGTTAATTTACAAATTAGAACAATCAAATAGAAAAAACATACATCAATCGAGGAGTTTTGAGAACACGAAAGCCAAAACGGTTGGGACAGAAAGTCTCCAAAAAGTAGTAAATGTGACCTACTCCGATACCGAGCAGATCAATGAGAACAGAGTTTCCCAGGATAAAACTAAAGCCAAAGAGAACCCACGGCAGGTAGGGAGCGTGAAAGTTGAACAAGCCAAAAAAGTTCATCATCACGTGCTCATTCTGACGACTCCAGATGTAGACCAGCATTATGGTCAACGCGTGGCCCAGAAAGAGAATGTTGACAAAAAATCCCATCAACTACGTAGGAGAAAAAGCAGTGATAACAACAATGTGGAACAATAAGTGACGTCGAGCATAGTCATAAATAATTATATGATTAGCCTTAGATTACTTACACACATCAAAAATCCACCGATGAGGAACATGTAGAAAAAGTCGGCCGTTCTCGACCGGAAACTGCCCTCTTCCAACATCGCACAGTACCTGTAGGTGAAGATGATGTTGAACATAAAGTTGAAACCAAATGGGCCGTGAAAGAGGAAAGTGGTGAGAAGTCTCCATAACTGCGAAAACAAACACGAGTCATGTGGTTTCAAGCATCCTTTTAATAACATTATTTACCTGTAATCTTTGAAAAATAAGAAATGGATTAAAGTATAGCTGAAAGGGGGTGACGATTTCCAATTGCTAGAAAAATTACAAATTAGCTAGGGAGTAACAAAAATATATAAATAAATAAAACACAAACCACGGCGAGAGTGGTGAGAACGCAGGCGGTGGTGTAAACTCGTGTCACCGGTGGCATCGCCACATAGAACTGCAGCAAGGTTGGCAAAGCCGCCATCTTGCTTAGGGAGAACCTAGAACGCAAGGAACCAAGTGTCTCAAAGACAGAGACTCTGTGAAAGTGATCAAATTTGCTTAACCACTTTTTGGTTACGATACGTCAGTGTTTGGGCTCACAGCTGGTCGCACTCACGATTAATGAGTCTAGGGATCGTGATCAGTTGAAAAGAGGTATGGCCAATCAGTTTAGATCTACTTAAACAGACCGCACCCCTTTCCAACCGACTACCATCTCTAGACGGTGTCTGTGCGTATTCTATTTCCACACATCAATCTCGAGCAGTTAACTTGAGTCAACCCGGCAAATTAGTTTTGGAAAAATTTTTCAGCTTCATACAATCATTTAGTTATTTTTTATTATAACTCCAACTACAAATGAATATATCTCAAGTCTTGCTTATATATACAGTGTATTTTCACAGTAATATACAAGACAAGTATCTCTTTCTCTCTCTCACATAAAGCACTGGTATTATGGAATTATCGAAGCAACTTTATCGATTTCAATTGTAGATCCAATGATTTCTGCTTCAAAACCAAATTCTTGATGTCTTCAAAGGTGGTAGAAGACTCGATTGCCTTCTGTAGATAATCGATTGCTTCTTCTTGTTGATTCAACTTTTGGCACAAATCACTCAGAATCTCGTAGGCAAAGCTACACCTCGGATCGAGTTTAAGTGCTTGGTCTAGTAAACAAATAAAAAGTTAAAGGATCCAACAAAATTGTTAATTTTATCACAAACCAAGAAATTCCTTGGTCTGTTCCATTTGACCCGCTTCAATGAAGCTCAATGCTCGGTAAACGTAGAGAGTAGGGTCTTCTGGGTCATTCTCAAGTGCTTTAATTACAATATCTTGAGCTTTTTTAGAATCGTCATTAGCGAGTAAAATCTATCATTGAATAGAAATTAAAAAATAAGGTTCCATATATATGTTATTATTAATTATATCTTACTTGGAAATAAAGAATTAATATTTCATTCGACTTGGGACACTTTTCAATTGCTTCTTCAAACTCTGAAAAAATTCAGCAATCAACAACAACAAAAATGCATTAAAACCAAGAAACCTTTCATAACACGAGCTTTGCCAATAAAATTGTTTAGCATGGAGCACTGCTGATACTCAATGAAGAGCTTTTGCCCAACGGCACACTCGTAGTTGGGTTCAAGTTGGATCGATTTCTTCAAATCATCGATCGCTTCGTTGAACTGCTTATTGATGACATGATACTATTTAAATTGAAAAGTAATTAACAAGGATGATTAAAAACCAAGTCAAAGCTACCTGTGACCAGAGATAGTGAACATCAGCGTTCGAGGCATCAAAGACTTCTGCCTCCTTGATGCACTTTTCGGCTTCCTCAGGCTTAGAATTCTGCAAGTAGTACTCGGCGAGCTTCAACAGTGCGTTCACCTTGTAGTCAGTCTCGGTGGCAGTATCGACTAGTTTGCGCAATTCCACTTGACCTGTTTCATGCTTTCCTATATACATCTCAATTGTAGCTACAAAACATCAAAAACATATATTATAAAGTATGAGAACCATGCTAACAATGACTATATCACCTTTGAGAAGCAGTTGGTCTTGGTCAAGATTGCAAACGTTGTCCACATCGTCTCGAAGAAGGTTACTTATAATGTTATCGTAATCACCATAGATCATTTTTTGTTTTTTTCGCAACGGATCACGACTGTACTTGTGAAGTAGGTGACGGAAGAGATACTTTTGGAATGCTGGATTTTTCCTCTTGCCAATCTCTCCAGTGGCGCGCTCGTAAGAATATTTCTCCAACACACTGTAAAGTAGTTTTTCATAATCTGCATTTTCAAATTGAGTCGACATTGCGCATAGGTAGAAATCAAACACGGCATCCTCGTACTTGGCCAGAATCTGATTTACTGTGCAAAGGAGGTTAGAGGCGAAACAAGAGCAGCACCTAAATACCTTTTCCCCTTCGAAGATAAGCTTTAATGTAAAGCTTGTCATAGTGGACCGCCTGTGAGCAATCCTTAATTACCAAGTCGTACTGCTTAAGGTGCTCGTAGCATGCAGCCCGGTTCTGGTAGAAAGTAGCCAGCTCCTTCTTGTTGTCCGGTGGACAGATAGCGATCGCTTCAGTATAAAGCTTGATAGCAGCCTCATAATCACGCGCACCAAACAACTTATTGCCTTCCTTCTTAAGCTCGATAGCCTTAGCCAAAGGAGTGTTAGCCTGTGAAAAGTAAATAATTGTTGAAAATGAGATTTGATGAAAATTAATCCCGCAAAACTCATACAAGCTTTCCTGAAGTTTTACTCTTAGGCTTGACTTTCTTCTTGCCCGCTTTGGAATTGTCTTTACTGAAATAGTAGTAGTAGAGACATATGCCTGAGCCCACTACAATCGGTGTTGCCAAAAGGAGGAATTTTAATTTGTTAGATGATAAGATCTGATGATGAATATCGGAAATAAGTGCCATACTGAGTGAGAGTCTGAATGAATCGAGCTTAGTGAAGGTCAGAGGGAGGTCAAAGGTGAGATGAGGTACTACCGGGTGGGATGGTGTGGTGTAAGCCAGCACCGTTTAGCAGCTAAACTTGAACCAGCAGACATCACATGTCGGTGTCAAAACCAAACACACACGCACTCGGTGTGATCACCATCGGCAACTTTTCCCACAAAAGTGTTTTCCGAAACTTGCCCACAGTCTATTTCGACTAAGGTGACACCCAGTGATCACCGGCTTTTTTTGCCGTCTTCTTTCTGGTAAACAAGCCTTATCACTTTCACCACACTCTCCTCTGGAGTAGTTCTTGGTGCATGGGCCACTTTGGGTGATCATGGAGACTCGGTCAGGATTCCGAGGTCCTTGGGAGAGGTTTTGGCGCTCACCGACTGGCAATGCGCGCGCGTGGGAAGCGGTTGGTAAAGCGGGTGAGTGGCTAGAGAGAAAGAGAGGGAGAGAGAGAGGAGTGCGAGAGGGAGCAGGCACAGAGGCAGGCAACTTGTCATTCATAGCTTGGCGCACGCTGCACACATTTCCCACTCGACGCTTTGTTCTCATACACACTTTGTTCGTTGCCTACCGTTGGATACCGACTTACCGAAGAACGTACCAGAGGTTTGCATTTCTTTTTCTTGTTGTTTTACGCGATCACTGCAACATCATAATTATCATTTCTCCCTAGTTGTGTCGACTCAGTGCCCGTATACTCGTGTTGGGTTTGTTTATTTGTGTGTGTGTGTGTAGTGCAGTGCAACCGGCCAGATGTCTTCTAACGAGAATTCGGATGGCAAGAATGAGGAGTCTAACGACTGTGAAGATGTAGAGATGACGGAGGAGAACACGATGGCTACGACTAGCACCAACGGTGATGTGTCGATGGGCGACGACGAGGATGAGTCGAAACAGAGCTCTACACCGGAACCAGACGACTCGCAGTCGACTACACCGGCCGAGTTGGCAGTGGACGAACTGAACAAGATTATCTCTTCCAACACCGACTTTGATGCGCGCGTCAAAGAGGATCGCTCACGTCGGTTTGATTATTTGTTGAAGCAAACGGAGATCTTTTCTCACTTCATGACCACTGGCGTCACACCCAGTTCGGAGACTGCTACAGTAAATAAACGTGGCCGTAAACCAAAGCAACCGAAAGTAGAGGCGAAACCAGAAGTGACTGATCACCGACACCGTATGACTGAACAGGAAGAGGATGAAGAACTCTTGTCGGCTACTAAGAAATCAGTTGCTTTCTTTCGATTTGATAAAAGTCCTAGCTATGTCAAGAATGGTGAGTTGCGCGACTATCAGATTCGTGGTCTCAACTGGATGATTAGTTTGATGGAGAACGGTATCAATGGCATCTTGGCCGATGAGATGGGTCTTGGCAAGACTTTGCAGACCATCTCTCTGCTTGGTTATATGAAACACTACAAAAACGCTGCTGGCCCTCACATGGTGATCAGTCCCAAGTCGACTCTGACTAACTGGATGAACGAGTTCAAGAAATGGGTTCCCACCCTTAAAGCGGTTTGTTTGATTGGCAACCAGGAGACGCGTAACGAGATTATTCGCGATGTATTGATGGGACCACCAAACAGCTTTGATGTTCTCGTCACCTCCTACGAGATGGTGATCAAGGAGAAGGCAGTGCTCAAGAAGTTCAACTGGCGCTACATGGTCATCGACGAGGCACACCGAATTAAGAATGAGAAGAGTAAATTGTCGGAGATTATTCGTGAATTCAAGTCTACCAATCGATTGCTGCTAACGGGCACTCCACTTCAAAATAATTTGCACGAGCTTTGGGCTCTACTTAATTTTCTTCTACCCGATGTTTTCAACTCTTCGGAGGACTTTGACTCGTGGTTCAACACCAACTCATGTCTCGGCGATGTCTCCTTGGTGGAGCGACTCCATTCGATATTACGACCTTTTCTTCTTCGACGTCTCAAGAGTGAGGTGGAGAAAGCACTGCTTCCTAAGATAGAAACCAAAATTTATATTGGCCTGAGTAGAATGCAACGCGAGTGGTATACCAAGATTCTCATGAAGGACATTGATGTCGTGAATAATGCCGGCAAGTCGGACAAGCTACGTTTGCTGAACATTCTGATGCAGTTGCGCAAGTGCGCAAATCATCCCTATCTCTTTGATGGAGCTGAACCTGGCCCACCCTACACCACCGATGTTCACCTGGTCGAGAACAGTGGCAAGATGGTGATTCTCGACAAACTCCTGCCACGACTGTTGGAGCAAGGCAGTCGAGTATTGATTTTTAGTCAAATGACTCGCATGCTTGACATCCTAGAAGACTACTGCCTGTGGCGTGGCTTCAAGTACTGCCGTCTGGACGGTCAAACTTCACACGAGGACCGTGAGCGTAGCATCGACGCCTTTAATATGCCAGACAGCGACAAGTTTCTGTTCATGCTCAGTACTCGCGCTGGTGGTCTCGGAATCAACTTGGCCACTGCCGATGTTGTCATACTCTACGACTCGGACTGGAACCCACAAGCCGATCTTCAAGCCCAAGATCGAGCTCACCGAATTGGTCAGAAGAAACAGGTCCGTGTGTTTCGCTTTATCACCGAAAACACCGTGGAAGAGCGCATCGTAGAACGAGCCGAGGTCAAACTGCAACTTGACACATTGGTTATCCAACAAGGCCGCCTAGTGGATCAGAGCGCCAACAAGCTTGGAAAAGACGAGGTGCTGGGCATGATTCGACACGGTGCCGATCACATCTTTGCTTCGAAGGATAGTGAGATCACTGACGAAGACTTGGACGTCATACTCAAGCGTGGTCAAGACAAAACGGAAGAGATGAAAAAGAAACTCTCTACTTTGGGCGAGTCACAGTTGAAGAATTTCACTCTTGACACTCCCAGCGAGAGTGTGTACCAATTCGAAGGTGAAGATTATCGTGAGAAACAAAAGTTGGCTACCTTTGCTTGGATTGAACCACCTAAGCGAGAACGCAAAGCCAATTACGCAGTGGATGCTTACTTCCGCGAGGCGTTGCGAGTGACCGAACCTAAGGCTCCCAAAGCGCCTCGCCCACCCAAACAACCCAATGTGCAAGACTTTCAATTCTTCCCACCTCGCCTCTTCGAATTGCTTGATAAGGAAATCTATCACTTCCGCAAAACAATTGGCTATAAGGTACCGCTCAATCCAGATCTTGGCGACACTGCTGAAAAGGTGCGCAAACAAGAGCAGAAACTGATAGACAAAAGCGAACCTTTGACTGAAGATCAGTTGGTGGAGAAGGAGGAACTTCTGCAGGAAGGCTTCATCAACTGGTCACGCAGAGATTTTAATCAGTTCATCAAGATGTGCGAAAAGTATGGACGCGATGATATCGATAGTATTTCGAAGGAAATTGAAGGCAAGACTCCCGAAGAAGTGATCGAGTACGCCAAGGTGTTCTGGGAACGCTACCAAGAGTTGGCTGATAGTGAAAAGATTATAGCTCAGATTGAGAAGGGTGAGCAACGGATACGTCGACGACAGGATATCAAGCGCGCCATCGAACTCAAGATGTCTCGCTACTCAGCTCCCTTCCACCAACTGCGCATCAACTACGGAGCCAACAAGGGCAAGAACTACATTGAGGAAGAGGATCGCTACTTGATTTGTATGCTACACAAGCTTGGCGTCGACCGCGAGAGCGTCTACGAGGACCTCAAACTGGCGATTCGTGAAGCTCCCCAGTTTCGCTTTGATTGGTTTCTCAAGTCGCGAACCACACTCGAATTGCAACGACGCTGCAATACTCTGATTACCCTGATTGAACGCGAGAATCAGGAACTCGAGGAGAAGGAGCAAGCAAACCGGAAGAGTAGAGGCTCTGGTAAGGCTGCCAATTCGGGCAAGCGGCAACTCAACGGTTCCATCGACCACAAAGAAGTGCCCTCGGGCCAGGAGAACAGTAAACCTGAAAAGGGCGGCAGAAGGAAACGAAAACTAGCCTAGAGGAAACTTTTCTTTGACCAAACTTTCATCATAACTTTCATTACTAGGCACCTTATATTGCTCTTGTCCACTTTCTCCACATCACCTAACATTTCCCTGTGTTATACTTCTTTTGTTCCAATTGTTCTTAGAGAAATGCGTATTTTCCAATTATTATTTTTATTATTACTAAAGAATTTGTTGTCACATAAGTATTTCAAAATGGTATATATCACTTTCACGTGTAATTATAATGTAATGATTTAAAATAAAGCAGAATTTGGTCAACATGAATATCACAGTTGATCGGGATGAATTATAAGAAAGAGATGAGGGTAATTAAGTCAAATTGGGACCTATAACTTTACAGAGTTCTGTAATGGGAAGAGTCAGGCTCAGTGGAAGACTGCGAAGGCATCGTATGCTCAATCACATCTTCGTAGCTGGGCGGTGCCTCGTCCGCGAGGCTTGAGTTATTGGAAATCACTGAAGTTGAGGAACTAGATCGACTCTGAATTTGTTCAATTGTTTGGTAAATCTGCTCATCAGGCAACTCTTCACTTGGAGTGGGAGTAGTGCACATGGCCACAAGAACTTGAGGTTCTACCTGAACCAAACAGGGTTGTGTAGAAACGGGATGAGGCAGTGTGGAGCTCAGGTTGGTAGTTGTGATGCCAACTGCTTGGCTCGAGTCGATAGGTAGACTCAAATAACGAGTAGTGCTGCAGTTAGCCTGTCGACTACTTCCGGCTCCTTCGAAGCTGGTGAAGCACTGCGGCAACATGTTCAGCGAAAGATGACTCTCGAAAAGACGACTATCGCGTACAGCACCACGCTTAGTGCGGTTCCGCTTGCGAGCGTGTCCACTCTTGCTCCTACTGGGCCCACGCGTCAACAGTAGTACTCCGCTGCGATAGAGACAAGAACCGACGAGGATGAGAACAATTCCAACACCGGGCAAGACTAGAAACATCTGGTGCCATGTGCGCAGGTAGAGCACGGTGCCGAACACAATCACCAGGCTGGCAATCACGCTGAGGAAGTAAGCTAAACAGATCTGCACATTGCAACAATCTCGAGACCGAGAGTGATGAAGAGGGCTCCTAGGCAAGTGATGCATTGGTCCGGCGCTGCTTGTGCTCTCCAGTGATGTTTCTTCACTATCCATTGCTGCAATACAAACGCAAGTGGTCAAACTCTAAACTACACAGTAACGTGAGCTTATCATCGAGATAACACCTCATCGGGCATTTTGATATAATCGATAACAAAAAACACAAAAAAATGATTCAATCACAATCAACAATGCTCACTCCAAATTTGGCTTTCGCTTGATGAACTGGTTGAATTTGATAAGAAACTCACTTGTGAGATTAGCACAACGATGATGAATATTTATATACAGATGACTATAAGAGGCACCACTCGCTCGCTTAGTGGATCACATGGTAACCAAGGAGATGAACTCGGTCCTGGCAAGGAAGCGCAAGCGTAAAAACTTAACACGAGACTGGCTTGGTTGTGTGGGAAATCGAAACGAAACAGTTGTTGTTGGCATCGAATCCGGTGTTAGTGATGGATGGTTGCCTCCAAACACTGGGATGGAGTTCTGTCGAGGCAAATGATGACATCAAACAAAGGCAATTAAACGGTTCCGCGCGCCGAATAAACGATGGTTGCACACTAAAAATAGCGAATTGGTACTACTGAATCCGACTTGGAGGGCAACGTGGACGTCTCACTGTGTCTGGGTCAGAGGAGAGAGACCTCGTGACTGACTTGAGAGTGAGTTTGCGATGGACAGCTGCTTGCCACGCTGAGCGAACCAGTTGGCGCGCACACTAGCACTTATTTCACTCCGATCTCGGCAGACTGCTCACTCGGACAACCTCAACAGGTTGCGGCTGTTTCGGTGGTGGCACAGGCCAACTCGAGGTGACTCCGACTGGCAGTGGCGAGTGGTGAGCGCTCCAGCAAGGCTACTCCGTTCCGTCACTGTTGCTCACTGCTATCTCTTCTAGGTAATTGAGCGATAGTGCTGACGACCCACTACTCTCTCCGCCCTGACCACGAGATGTGCCACCCTATACCAACCAATCCTCACCACTACCAACAATCAACACAACAATCGGAGAGCGACACGGACTTTTAATTTATTTGTCTATTTTCACTAGAAAAAGAGATGACAACAAAGCACACATACGCATACACACACGCATCCACCGACGTCTATGCACCGATTATTAGGTTCCAGAACTGCTGACACACAACACATTGCAACTTGACTGCGAGCGAGACCTAATGAAAATTGACATTGTAGTCCAATGAAGACAAATGAACTAATGAACAACAACAGCAATAGATTTCCGAATAGATTCAACAGAGGTAATTGAGAATACGAGCCTGCAAACGATATTGAGAAAGAGAACATGACGCTCAAGTTACAGGAGTCGTTCAGTTAAAGTCGATCGCGCCTTCCTCTTCCAATTTTATGATGAACTTTCGCACGCGAGTAGCAGGTTCCATCTGTTCAAACAAATGATTGATGATTGAATAATCAGATCGGCATGACTTGGTCTTTGAGTTAAACTCACCTGTTTGGCAATGTCAATGTAAGCAATCAACTTCTTGATGCCAATACTCAGACGACGACCCTTAAGCATGTCGTAGATTTGTCGAATCTCCTGCCCAGTGAAGCATGCCTTCTTGTTGCCTTGATCACTAGAGAAAGCCTGAAGAACAGATGCAAGATGTTCTGCAGTGGTCAAGTTGGGACAGTGGAGGACGGTTGTGAAAGTGGACAAAAGCTCCATGTCCTGTAGAATCTGCCGACAACTGGTGGTGCATAGAACAAGCAGCTTCTTGCCAGCTGGCGGTTCCTTTTTCAGCAACACCATCAAGGCTTGTAACACCAGATTGGAATAGCGAGGTCCGATGGGACCATAGTCGAGCAGTCGTTCAATGTTGTCAACCAAGATGCAGCTCAGGGTTGACTTGTAGGCGTCGTCAAACACCTTACGGATTTGCATGCATTTGGCCGTCTCGGTATATCCTACCATATCATCTGGCGAGCAAAGTTTGATAAAAGGAAAATTGGAGTCAAGCGCGAGACGAGCAGCTAGAGCCGTCTTTCCACTGTTGGGTGAACCTTCGATGAGGATGCTAACCACGCCACGCGAGCTTTCAGGTGATTTGACTTGCTCTGTGAAAAGTTTACCATCATCAAGGAGATCATCGATTGTCTGGCTCCAGTGAATGATACTGTCGGTAATGAGTCGTTCGATAGTCTCGCTGCTGGTGCCAAACGCGGGCTTGATATCATGTTCGAGGGCATGCACAAAGTCGTCTCGGGTGACCAGCAACTTCTCGAACGCTTGTGGGTCAAGCTCTACCTTGCTAGTAGCCTTGACCAGTCGATTCATTGCCGTTGATTGAGCGGCTCTCACCAGACCTTCGATTTCGGCACCGGAAAAGTTCTTGGTCAGCTTAGCCATTTCTGTGAGATCGACATCTGGCGACAATTTTTTGAATTTCTTCATTTTCGAAGTGTGAATGTTTAGGATCTGAATTCGACCATGTTCATTGGGAAGACTAATTTCCATCTGGACCTCGAGTCGACCTGGTCGCATAAGGGCCTCGTCGATCATGTCCCGTCGATTGGTCATGCCGATGACCAAGATATTGTTCAGTGAATCGACACCATCAATTTTGGCTAATAGCTGATTGACCACAGTGTCATGCACACCAGATGCGCCTGCCACTGAGCCTCTAGCTTTGCATATGGCATCAATCTCGTCAAAGATAATGATATGCAAACCACTGTTAATGCCCATTTTGCGTTGCTCTTCTTCAGCGTCCTCAAACAACTTGCGAATGTTTGCTTCGGACTCGCCTACATACTTGTCCAAAATCTGTGGACCGTTGACAATCTTGGGCTCTCGAGCATTCAACATCTTGCCAATTTGTCGTGCCATCAATGTTTTGCCTGTTCCCGGTGGTCCATACAGTAGAATACCACGAACGTGTTTGATCCCGAGCTCTTCAATCACCTCGGGTGGAAAGACTCGGGACGCAAAAGCACGTCGGAAGATGGCATTGAACTCATTGTCCAGTCCACCGATGCCCATGGTCTCAAAGTCCCAGTTTGGATTGATGATCGACTGGCGGACTACTTTGCCTTTGGCCTGACCCGTCAGTTTGAGCGATGACTCAGGAGCCTTCTCAAAAACCACTTGCGAGTTGGGCAGAGTCACTCCAATTCGAATCTTTTCACAAGACATTACTACTTATGAAACATTAGTTCTCTACAAATTTACCTTTTGTGGCTCTTGTGTCTTGTTGAGATCCACTGACAGAGCCTCCATTTCCTTGATAACCAGCTGAAGTAACTTTT
Source organism: Papilio phestus (assembly GCA_018231625.1). Lineage (NCBI taxonomy): Eukaryota > Metazoa > Arthropoda > Insecta > Lepidoptera > Papilionidae > Papilio > Papilio phestus. The sequence continues at coordinate 60,967 of DVQH01000037.1, forward strand.
TGTCTTGGAATTTGAATACCACCTAAAATGCATTAACACTAAATAGGCATAATGTATAAAATAAATATAGTGTTAACCTTTTGGTCCACAGTAAACGCTTGGCGAGGAAACTGGCTGAGAAATTCTTTAGCCATCTCATCGGTGTTGAGACTGTCCGCCGCATTCGACTTGGTTTGCACATAATCCACCACCAAAGTGATTTTTGCTACTGACTGCGTACGAGGATCAAAGTTGTACGGTTTCACCTTTAACACTTCGTTGGTGGAAAGAAGAGCCCATTTACGCTGTGAAATAAACCAGAACAATCCGTTAATCTGAATTGGTAGTTCCAATAATCACTTACCATGAGCTGGTTAAAGCCCATAAATCCACTATTTATCTGATTACAGAGTTCCAAAGTAAAAACAAACCGCTGATTGCTAGTGTTGGTAATTTCCACATGTCTTCGGGAAAACATCATGTGTATCAGCATCATGTGTACCAATAAGATATGCCACTTACTTGTAGGTGTTGTAGAAACTTTGAAAATCACCTTGATTGACGATTGCTCGATTAGTGTAAGAAAGAGTATCGCTAGGACATTGAGCCACTCTGACTTGGCTACTTGGATCCTGTGTTGTGAAAAATAGTAGAAAAGCATTAATTAAATTATAAATTAAAAATGAAATTAATTCAACTTACCATTATAGTCGTGTTGTGATTAGTGGGTTAATGTGTGCCAATGTGTGTGTGTGTGCCCAAAGCGCAAGGGCAAGGTGAAATGAACACAAGGCGTCGAGACAATATAGTGCCACTTGGACACCCAAACCCAGACCCGAGTGAGCGCAAACGATCCACTAGACAGTCAAGCAGACACTGTCGTGCTTATGCCTCTACTTCACGCACCCCTTCTCTCCTTTCTCTCACCAGTCCACTTGATTTAAGGGAAACACCACAGCCTAGTTGGATACAGTTGATAGGAGACACAAACAAAACATTTCTAAAAGCGAAATCACCTGATTTCTAACTCTCGAAACAACACACCATTTTTATTCTACACCAACTAAAACACCGTAAGGAAATCGTATCCCTATTAGGGTACTGTTGTAATTTTAAATATCAATATAAATAAAGTGTGTTGGTCTTTTTTGGGAAAATACACAAAAATAAATAAAAGTAAAAAATAGGAGAGAAAATATACTGTTGGCGTGTGTTAGTCACTGTCAGTGGGCCAGCTCATTGCTAGTATGGGAAAGTTGCTGAGAGGAGGGGCAGAGAGGAAAGTTGCAGTGTTGTGTTTGTTGACACTGCTGATCGGTGTCTTGATGTGGTTGCCACTGTCATCTCCACAATGGCTTTGGTAGTGACCCGCCATGTGACTGACCACCGTCCACCACTTGTGATCGGTGAAGCCATTGCACTGTTGTGAGAATCCAACAATTCAGCATTGTTCCGTTCCACTTATTTTTGGAGAGCAAGTCGCTCGGGACTGATCAATACACCCATCCCACTATCGACGCGAGGTTTATCGCGTTCCACCACTATCTCGCACTCATGAGCAACTCAGCCTTCTATGCTAGCTCGAGGATGAACTTGCAGAAGAATGACTCTTCGCCGATTGGCAAGAATCTACTCTATGTCGGTTTTAACCAAGACCAAGGGTGCTTTGCGTGTGGTCTTCAGAATGGATTCCGCGTCTACAACACAGACCCTCTCAAGGAGAAAGAGAAGCAAGGTAGATATATCTAGAATATATGGTAGTTATGTCAATTTAATTCGCTTAGTTACGCTTTTCTCTTATTTAGACTTCACAGGGGGAGGCATTGGATTTGTAGAGATGCTTTTTCGCTGCAATTATCTGGCACTGGTTGGTGGCGGCAATCAGCCATGTTTCTCAACTAAAAAAGGTTATTTTTAAAAGTTTTATTTTACTATTTAAATAAATGTTTAATCTTTGTGCCAACACAGTGATTGTTTGGGACGATTTAAAGAAGAAGCATGTGGTAGAGCTTGAATTCACGTCCAATGTCAAAGCAGTCAAACTGCGTCGTGACAGGTGTGTTTGTGTGTGTGGCAAGAGTTGTTGCGCATCCATCCAGGTCTAAACTCATTAATATACATTAAATACCGTTCTCTTCACACAATCACTATGATTGCTTTACCACAATAACTTTTCTTCACTTTTCAGAATTGTGGTTGTGCTCGAGAGTATGATCAAAATATACACTTTCACGCATATTCCTCAGCAATTGCACGTGTTTGATACGTGTTTCAATCCAAAAGGTATTGTTGACCATTCAAGTCAAATGACACTTCATTATTGTGATTTTTATTAATCTATATTTTGACTGGGAAAATTCAAACTAGCAATGAAAAGTAGATCTAAAGACCTAAAATTCAAATATTTAGAATTTTAATAAAAACAAACTTTGTTTAGAAATTTTTTCTACGTTTCTACGTTTTTTATAAGTTATACACTCGAAATTTTTATTGTTTATAAATATTTTTACACAAGAGGCAGACGGCTCTAAAGCGCTAAGGGGTTATACTTGTATAGCGTTAGTTGCTTGAGGGGGGTAGGGGGTTAGTGAAAAACCTAACCGAAACCTTACCCAGAGAGGAGGGGGTAAAGAAACAAACTAACGCTAGGGGTGACAACACAGCTGTGTGATTCTAACGATGGCTTAAATGCAATTCAAACTATTGATTCGAACTCAATTTCAATCGGGTAGTAATTCT
>DVQH01000038.1:0-63069 GCA_018231625.1 Papilio phestus
ATATATCAATAATAACTTGCAAGTTTTTCATCAGTAGGATTTCATAAAGTTTCGCAATTCATTAGTTATTGCTTTGAGGCACAAAAAGATAAGTTATAATGAGCTAGATTTCTTTTGAGAAATAAAAGTTACAAGTATTATTAAGTTGGAACCTGGCGAGCAATTGGTGTGTGAATTGAAACATACCTCGGCTGGGGGCCGGCCGCTATGTGCCTCACAGGTGAGCTCGATGGTCATGCCGGCGGTGGTGCGAAGGTGATGGTCCTTGCCAGAGGGACCCGGTGCCACACCACCAGCAGACACCGACACCTCACCCTCCACATCAGTCGACTTGTAGACTTGAGCGTGTGAGTGGGCGTGTGTCACTACGATCACTGGTGCTTCGGGGGGCACTTGAACCGTGAAGGTGGCACTGCGCGACCGAATGCCCAGCACACCCTCCACAGCGCCCACCTGGCACTGGAACACGGCATCGTCTTCGAGCGCAACCGGTGAGATCTCCAGTGAGTAGTCTCCTGTGATGATTGGTGAAAACAACACTCAGTTAGTTTGATTCAAACTTGACAGTGGCCGTACGCCACGCACGTGCCAGCCGACATTTGATTCACACTCAATAGATAGGAGTTGATATGTGCATAATTTGCCTTGCGCAATGGTTGCAAGTGCCAAAAGATGATAGAGCATGAGTTCAATCACTATCCGTGGCTGGTGAGATTGAATGTCGATGCACTGATGGGCTAGGTGAATGTCACCGGAATGGCAAAGCGCACTGCAAGTCAACAATAGAAAGTGTCCAAAAATACCCGTGTCCTCGCGTTGCCTCTCTGCCTGCCACTCGGTGTGTTGGTGCGCGATGATAAATAATTCATCGAATCGACTATTTATTCTCTTACTGTCTGGTTCATTCATCGCACGCTAGAAATAAATTATGCATTGACCAAAGAGTGGCCGTGTGTTTCCTGTCGTGCTCACCCGCTTGCTTGCTAAATCAATTTCTGCCACAGTCGATCGGTACGCGCGCGGCAAGACAGCCAACCACAGCTGAGCGCGAGGCGCATTCCTAATAGAATTCCAATTGTTGTCTCTCACTCGTGTTTCCTCCTTCACTCGATACGTACCAATTTTCCCATTAGAAGCATTAAATATTGAAATTCGTGTTTAATGATTCATCGCATTCCCAGCATAGCCGGCAATGAAGTCACACAAGAAGTGGACACAACAACTAAAGCCAATCGGAGCATCGCTGTGGCCAATTGCGACCAATTTTCGCTTAAAGCCAGCAAATTAGTGCGATCGACCTCGGAGGGTGCACCAGTCCCAACTGGGCTATTGCCTAATTCGCCTTTTATAGAAACTCAACACGTGACAAGAACTTTCGCCTACAGTTCAATTTGCCAAAACAAACTACTCCAACCTGTAGATGCAAATTGCAAAACTTGAACCAGTTCAGAAAATAAGTAGCGATCAACGCCATCTTATGACAAAGCCAACTTAGTGTATCCATGTTCATTTTTATAAAATACAAAAATATAGTGCAAATTGAATTAAAATGTCGTCTCATCTAATTTGTTGCTGTCAATCGGAGCAAGTAAGAGTATGCAACTTCAAACGGATATGACATTGACTGTGTAGTACATATTGAATTTTTCAATATAAATGCAAATCAAACATCGAAACAGTCTTAAATGAAAGCGAGACACAACTGGAGCCAACCAGAAGAATCAATCCACAAGAGAACCAAAGAGAAAGAAAAGTCGAAGGAAAATATTTAATAATAAAGACAAATAAGCAAAGAATGGAATCGAGGCAGTCAATTAAGCGAAGGACGAGGAACAATAAATTCCGGCTGCATTGGGTCTTGCAGACAATGCACTACGGAGAAATTGAAATGGAGAGGAAGTGTAGAGTGGAGAGGAGGCAAACTAATTTGAACACGCAGGCCCAGGAAGACAACCTCCATGCTTCTTGCCTGGCTTCTGCCCGCCTCGCGCACTTACTTGCCCTACACTTAAGAACATTTCAATTTTTAAAAAAATGCTACCCACTTGGTGCACTGGCCAGTGAAACCAGACTAGGGAACAACATAATACATCTATCAATAATATCGGTCTATTGAGATGAAATCGGAAATCATTACTAATGCCAGCGGTAGTGTAAGCCAGATAAGTAACAGTCCACAGTAGATTGCGCATTAGTGGGCCGCGAGAGCAAGCCTCTACTCCTTACTTCTTGTTCCCTCCTCTCAACACTACTGCTCGTAGAATCTCAAAACAATTAAGCGATAAAATATCAGTGAGAGAATGACACAATACGCTGAATGGTAGCGCCGTAATTTATCTTGTATCGAAGCAAGAAGAGCGATTTCTCCAAACTCTAGGTCCAATGGTGAACAAAGTGATCCAGAATCAATTTGGAGAGATAACAATTTGCTGTGAGTCGGACTGAGTGTAACTTTTGGATGTGGCCAGTGTTGTTCACCCTAGAACGACAGTGATCGACCACGCAGAGCACGGATCAACTGGCTTGCTCTATCAAAGCATCCAAAGCGCGCACTTCCTCTTGCTGTAAAGTTTGAAACGCTGCCATGGTCATGTTTTTTAGGTCTAGCCATATATTGAAATAAAAGGAAACTTGTAGTTGTGCTTATACTACTGATCAATTTGTCTAGCGAATTTAATTTAACACAATATCAATTTTGAAATTAAAACTTGCCAACTGAAGTGAGCAGCAATAAGAGAGGTAATGTGAGACATCTGGTCTGGCCGCGGTGAAGAGGTCGGTAGTGCGGCAAACCCACTGCCTCCGCCAATGTCTTTGTTAGTGCGCAGTCAAAGCTAGCATTGGTTTCCATTGAGTCATATCTCACTCTTATCAATTACGTTAAAGCACAGCTTGGGGTGACCAGCATTAGGTGTGAACGCAATAAAGAGCGGACCAGGTAAACTTACCTTCGTCATCGGAGCCAACCATCCGATATCGTTGGAAGCCTTCAAGTGTGCGCTCGGTGCCGAGCCCAAAGCCGTCTCGCGTCCCTGTGTAGAAAGTGAAGCAGAGCATTCGATTAGTGAATGGTTCCGTGTGAATTGATGGCATCGAAGCAGCACTTTCTCGCTCACACGCTAGCAAAGAGAATCATTAAGGCAGAAAACACACAAGTGGAGAGTGGAAACATAGCAGTTTATGGGTAGTAAAGAGTTGTCGGACACAGTAGTAACCTGTACATTAGTAGTGAAATGGCCGCTGCCACCGTCATCGTCGCTGGACGATGTTAGGCAATCAAGACATCGTTCAGCGAGGTACTCTTAGACAAACAACGTCATATTAAATTTGATACTCTGCTTGGACTATCGCGCATTGAAGAGAATCAAGAAAAGCCAGAGTTGACCACTCTACCTGGTCATTAGTGGAAAGGAAGTGGCGTCCAGTGCAGTTATCACCGGCAAGCATCAGCAAAACTTGACCATTGAAACCAAGAGCCAATGGACTCAAGACAAGCCAAGCTTAGCAGACCAGCACGCGGGGTTGTCAACTTTCACCGGCAAACCACAGTGGCGCCGAGACTTATTAATTGCGATTGCTCGCCGAGACTAGGCCAAGTAGCTTGGGTAGGGGTGCCATTAGATGAGCACACCACAGGACCACTACCGCCCATTCGGCCTGCATTAGCATTCATCCGTTCCGTTAATAATCGACTAGAGGGCGACAAATGGAAATGCGCACACAGTGCGACAATGATAAATCAAAGCCAACCATGCATCTGACTGACTTGACTCTAATTAAATCTGAACCATTGAAAAATATATCTAAAACATTTCTTCTTATATCATATATTTTATTTCTTCATTTAAAACAAAAGGGTAAAATTCGTTTTTTAATTTAATATAAAATACAACACTATGCTTAAAAAGCTGAAGCAAACTTAGAGACGAATCAACACCGCATCAAAGGTAAAAATTCCATTCAATGAGTAGCTGTCTAATCGAAATGATTAATTCACTAATTAAATGTCTAACGCAGCAAGAAGCGTTAAGCCTGAAGCCAAACAGGCATCCAGAGGAATTCACAACATGTATTGATGCCACCGGCATTCGAGCAAAGAGGTTTCTTGCAATTTTTTCTATATCTGGCGAATATATAAATTATGCAATTGAGCGAGACATAGATTGATAGCACTGATGTGACACCAAATCGATCGAAGGAGGATACTGGTCGAACTTGGTGCACCACTGATGGTGATTTGCATCATGAAAGGCAGTGCAAAGTTGGCTGCTAATTGGGACATAGCACCAAAGGTAGCAATTCTGTATGGCAAAGTACATCAATTGAGTAGTTCTTTGCTTGCCTCTAATGGCAGCAATTAGAGCGAACACTAGTCTGATTTACACCTCGCTTGCAAAGAGACCACTCTGGTGCCAGCTGGCTACTGAATTCAACCCGAGCTGGCTGCCTAGTCGATGCATTAAATTGAATTAAATTATATTGTAATAAAATTAAAACAGAACATACAAGAGAGGTAGTAGGCGCCGAGTTGGCATCCATCACCTGGCACACCACTGCTCTCTCGCAACTACTCGTCCAATGGCCTCATCTTCACACTAACACCAGTGGCAAGCTGGGGAACATCTGTTGACTTCACTGCCACTATCTCGCACTGAGGGTTCAACGTCTCAATTGAAAACTATCAGTTCTGGAATGGCCAGAAGTTAGCTTGCAAACTAGACCTAAGCGTGCAATTTTCCCATATTAGTTAGATGGGGAGACACTAGACAGTGAAGATGGTTGTGTCAAAGGCAGGATAAGCGATTAATGTCCAATCTGCATGGTTGACGCAAGCATGGCCAACTTGGGCATTAGATATGGTTTGCGATGGTCTGCTGACCGAGGCTAAGCGCGACCAGTAGCGCGCGAGAGCAGTCGGCCGACCCACGAGCCACTCATCATCGCTCCATTGTTAATATTAATGTTCAACATCATTCGGACGTAAAGCTGTTGAAGAGAAGCGATGAACAAGCTTGGTTTCAGTGGTGATGATGATCAGCGAGCAACACTCGGCCAGTGCCATCGGTCATCGCTGACCAGTGGGCAAGAGAATCGCTGCCTGCACCGGACCGGTCTGGCACTGATGGCCGTGGCAGAACTCGAGTACTCGCCGAGACTGCACTCGGCCAGAGTGATTCCTCTTGTCAGGGAGCAACGATGCGTAGATGAGACGGAAAGCTGAACACAAGTCACTGCTCCGATGACGACTAATTAATTGTCATATAATGCAGTAAATTAATTATGATTGCTGTACGGAGCCTGGTCCCCTTGAGCCTGTTCTGCATAACTCAAGCAGTGCTGGTGCAATACTTTCTCGACTCTAGTCAACTGGGAATAGTACACTGGTATTGCAATTCGGTATCGGGTCTGAGCTTGATTGAGTGAGACTGTCTGGCAACGATTAAACTTTAAACGAGTCAGAAGAGAACAACCTGCTGTTTGTTGTTGTCACGCTGGGGTACCAAACCAAACTCATTCAATGTGTTTATAGTAGTTGTGGTGCCTAATTATGCAAAGCTAATTAAATTAAATTGCAACCATTTCTGGAACCAAAAATGAGTCTCTCTAACGACGCTATACCACCAACCATAGAAATTTCAAACTTTTGCCTCAGTATAATTAAAAGTGAACAATCAAAAGTGTCGTACTCAGTTGTCGATTTTAGAGGCCCAATTTAAAGAAAAAGTGTTGCGCATGCCTGTTTGCACAATACACTTTTTTTAGATATAGAACCATTCCTACCTAATTCGGTTGTAATCTAATTGAAATCTTATTGAAATTATCGAAAGATAAAAGTTGCTAATAAAAAATCTCAAATTGATGGCAGATGTCGGCGCGTTCCAGATTTTATTCAAATGAGATATCATATTACTGCAGCCACACACGATTCGGCAAACCAGACTGTCAGGACTTCAAATGACATATGGCAGAAGTGGGGAAGCCTTCATGTCAAAACAGATATGGCCCGTTCAAGTTCATTTGCACACTTCCAACTTGCAACACAACTCGACAATTCTTGTGACTTTCTTGTCATGAACGTTATATATTAGAGATATGTTTAATTAAAACACGAAAACCCCCGTGAATTAGCATAATTCCCAAGCAAATAGAGAATGGTCAGTGTCACTGATTACTTGGCGAGTGTAACTTACATTGCAGAGTGCCCACTTTGTTTTCCACTCGGCAAGGTAGAATGATAGTGTCGCCGATTACTGCTGTCTTGTCGATCGGTTCCATCTCGAACCGTTGTGGAGGCAGTGGGCCTGGAGAGAAAGAACCAAAGCATTAATTAAGAATAGTCAATCACCGGGAAGCAGAATGGAAAAATGGGCTAAGTGAGTGAGAAGTGTCGCTCTTGTGCTACGTCAATAGTTCTACTCGTCAACAAGAAGTCAGTGCACCATTACTAATCTGATTTCCCCCAATCCAGATGTAAATGTTTGTCTATCCTCAATGACTATATGCTTCAAAGTGTGATATTTAATTATAATTTCAAATTAGCAGGTAGCAGCCATAGAGCCGTAATTTCTCTCTTTATGAAGGAATTGAAGTTAACTGAGAAACGAGCAGCCCCTACATGTCACATTCAGCTCATTTACACACAAGTTGGTTCTTTCCCTCTGGTTACAATTATCATGAGACCAAGTGTATAAATCTAGCATACCATTTGTCTCTATTGCATAGAAAAAGGCGACATGTGGCCAGTGTCGTAACTTGGTTTACAAACAAGTAATCATTTTATTTTGTACCCTAAGTTGCTGAGCTGTATAGTGCAAATTCAAATAGATTGTTGAGATCCAATGGCAAGATATTTGGTTTCGCGGTAGACCAATCTAGACTTGGGTCACAAAACGGTACATCTTTTGTGATCAAATGAAGGTCTAGCTTGCAAACTAGTTTTATTATGTCATATGCGATCTAGAAGCATAACTTCATCATAAATCAAGCGCAAAGAATCATAAATCAAAGCACTACCGTTTGTTACAAGGGTCGTGACAACATTTTAGTATCTTTAATTCTCCGAGATACGCCATACAAAAGAAAAAAGTACAGCTCGTGAACTAAATAATTTAAAATTGCACTACGGAACGCAAAACAACTATTTATAAAAATCTAAAGGTAGAACCAGATCAATATCAACAAAAAGCTAATTTTTTTATTATATATAAAGTATCAAGCATATAAAACATCATTCTCGGAGATCGGTAAAGAAGTCAGCAATGGCCAGGTTTGAAGTAACTTTTGGGATTGAATAAAGTTACGCCAATGCCCATCGACTGACAATCGATAGCGCCAGGCTATCATACCCAATCATTGTCAAGCGAGAAGCTAAGCAAACAATGGCTCATCGTTCACATGGTTCAAGCAGTCACTTGAATTCACTGAGCGCCCTCCTCACTCTACAAACTAGCAACTTTATCGTTGAAAACGTCCGCGACAGCCTCAGCTTCTCTGTGTATCTCACATGAAGTGGATTTGAGCAAATTGTCACAAGTTAACAATAGACACTCCATAGAAATTAATATTTCAATTGATGAAAGTCTCATAAATCATAAACTTGTAGACAACAATTTAACTTAGTTTGGACAAGCCGCATCGATTGTGAGCAAACAATGCAAGTGCTGATTCCGATGCCTTTTGAGCTTCTGTTATAGACATTATGATGTTGTCATAAGGTGATCCCTGTTCAACAAGGATCGCTCTATCGAGGTTTGGCCTAATCGACTGCCACCAATGTCAAGCAGTCAAGCGGTGCAAACTAGTCATTCACACTTGTAATGTATACGTGTCATGTGATAATGAGATTGTAACAAAAGCGCACTTGTAGTAAACACGGATGCCGCATTTTGGCGATTTAGCCAACTATGATTCATTAGTCAGTGAAAATGGCAATCATGACCAGCACAAAAAAGACACTATGTTCACATCCATATGTTGACAACACTATTGAACATTAACATTTGATGGCCTATTTACCAACAAACTACGCGGTTGCTTGACAGTAAAAATAATAAAATTAAAAATTTACATTTTAATCTTGGCATAGACAAGCTGAAGCTATGTTAATTTTCATGACCTCTCACATATCATTGTGTATGTGTCGTGTGTTAAACGGTAACCTAGTTATCCTAGTTGAGTGAAATGAAAAATGAACTGGATAGACAGTAGGAGCTAGTAGAATAGTTTGGAAATTTATGAATCTTCCGAGTTTAACAGAAGGAGAGAGAAAGATGAGCAATCACTCGGAATGGGGATTTATCCGACGAGCCAGTTCAAGCCAGTAGCTTAATTGAAATGGCCAGTTCTGCTCGAAGGTATTATCCTCATTAAAGTTAAATCGCTTGCAGTTTGAATGTGCACCCACAAGTTGACTAACTGTAGAGAAGTCAGCGTTGATCTGTCTGCACTTGTTCTGACTATAGTAACTTAAGGAACTATTTGAGTGCTTCACCAATGTCTTGTTACTTTGCCAATTCAAGCAAGTTTGCTTGAATTACTTCCAAGCTTGATTGCTAATTATATTAAGATAAAAACAGAATTCCTAAAAGTGATTCAGTCTATTTCCTTTGGACTCTAACATGCTCTAGCAGAGATTGACACGGAGACAAAACATATGAAACGACCCATTGAAGTGCTTGGGCAAAGAACTAGAATAGTGGCAAAAGTGAATGGCAAATCAATAGATTGTTACCGGATACGATAATGACTTGAGGACAAAGCAATTAGGTGTGTGTGGGGAGAGAGAACCACTTTGGTGATAAGTGGTTGACCGCCTCAATGGAAAAGCGAGAGGGTCAAACCTTGCTGGGCCAGTGTCAACACACCGAGCTAATCACTTGCTAGTTGTCGTCAACAACTTGGAGAGCGAGCTACCCTCAATGGTGACAAGCATCGCATGACAAGCAACATCGACATCGCATTCTTGCGTGCTATGCAAATTCAGTTAGACATCTTCACCCGATACTGGTGCTGTTATCGCTGTAAACGTAGGAAAACAAATCAATTCTAGCACCAATGGCTCTGAGTGTTTGTTCAGCTCAGATAACAAGGCACCAAGCGATTGAGCAGTGCCGAAGAGCTCGAAACAATAGACACGACTGATGGCGAGTCTGGTCTGCTTCTCTGGCTCACTGCAGCTAGAGCTAATGTGAATGAGCCCATGCACGATCACTGCCCCCGGTCAGGCACACGCCACACGCCAAGCTACCATTCTGATCTGGCACATTTCTCAGGAAGATATATTTGCAGCACAAATCCGCATGCACAATCGAGTGAAAAAGAAACGAGAAGGGGGCTGAAAAGATAAAGCCAAGGAGCATCACGGTGCGGATTGCATTAGGTTCCAGAGACAGCAGGAACTGGCATCGCCACACTAGTGTCGCCACACCAGCCAGGCGACAAATAAATAGATGCCTCGAAAATCTCTCGAAAACACTTAACATCATACTTAAAGAAAGCAAAAGAATTGTAGAATAAAAGCCATTTTAATACAATGCAAAGCCAGAGGAATGATTTCGACTCATAAATCATAGCCGATTCGGTTACTATTGCGTAAACAGGAAAAAGTTGGAATTGCCTATCCGTCATTAGGCACCACTGGTGACAAATTTGCACTGTCGCTTGGGATGGTCTAGAGCAATGGTCGTGAGTGATTCAGCGATGGATGACCAAGACCTGGGTGATAATGCAACTTTGATTGGTTTGGCCAGTAGGCCCCTCGTACTTGACCAAGCATGGCTTGCTTTGCAGACCACCGCCAGTGGCTAGTGAAAACAATTTGGAAAAGCATCTTCACTAGAAAACAGTGGCCAGATCAATTTGGCGCGGCAACTATAGTGGAACAGTGATAAATTGGAAACAAGAGCAAACCAGTTTTCCAACAAAACCCAATCGAAACACATCGCTCTCCTTCGAATTTATTATCTATGCTCTAAATATCTGGATGTCTTTCTGGATGTTTCGCTTCACTTTAAGTACTGTATGTCTAAAACTTATTTAAAATAAAATATTTACATTTTTACCTTTTTATTAATATTACTGCTAGTGATTATGTGTCATTTTTGCCATTTAGTATGCAGTTATTCTAGATGAGTCATTTGGCATACTTTCATCTTACTGGTATAGAGCACTAAGAACGCCATCAAATTGATATCCCAGATTTCGAGTTCCTACACTATTGCGACACAAATGTAGAGATAATATGCAGCAGAACTGACTATTGATGACGAGATGCGCTTAGTGACGGCCAGTGGGTAATCAAACTAATCGAGACAATTGTACGTTATGTATCACATTTAATTTCTTAGACCCAAGGATGTCATCACTGTACTCTTCTATAGGTTGGTCTAATTTCTCCACCTTAAAGCAACACTCAAAATCGTTTTCTAACTTTAGCAGTGCAAAATAGCTTTTTTCATTAGATTTTTTCAAATAAAAAGCATGCGTCTGCCCTATACCCTATTTATAAATAGTATATATTATAATATAATTATAACATAATTATGGAAGTTTTCCAATCTAAGTATCTTTGTTCCTAATCTAGATTCTAAGCTTTGAATTTAATCCTTGATAAAGATTAGTTAGTACTATTTTGAAGACACTCTATTAGATTGACAATCCGTACCACCAATATAAGTAAATTGTGAAACAAAAAATAAACATGAAAAATCAAAACAAACCTAGTTTCTTGTTGTTGGAAGCATTGACACAAGAAGTCAGTGCTATGAGGAAGATGATAAGTAGCCATAATTTTTGCTTCATAATGATGCGATTTGTTCTTGGTTCAACATGGCACCTACTTAAGCATCGTAACCTTTGACAAGAAGACTGAATTGAAGGTGATATGGCGTTACTGTTGAGCAGTTCCGGTGGATATCTTGCTTGTATGACAAACAAAGATGTGACTGCACTTGGCCTGACTCGATCATTTGGCATGCTCGAAGTTTCAGAAGTTTCAGTTGTAGATTTAGACTTGTTGGTATGTGCTGAGAGTAGCCAAATTGGCCACTGCTCCTGGAACAACTCTTCGTCTACTGTGGGCGACATCGTATAACTTGTGTCAGCTTGTAGCGTCAACGGCAATTTGCGGTTTGTCTCGCCAATCAAGTCACATCTTTGAATATCTGTCAAGAGAAAAAGAGAAACCATTTAGTATCGTTTACCTATCAAGTTGCGCGGGAGCTTAGCAAAGAAAAATTAGCGAAATCTGAGCCATTTTGCAATCGCAAGCAAAAAATTATATGTAAAGAATGAAGTGTGAGATTTGAATAAAACTCAAATTAATATGCTGATCAAATGAGCAGCCTCGGTGTGCACAAACGGACTTGTCTTGTCTTGTCTAGTGCACAAGTGGTAGCGATCCATCAGCGAAACAAATCGGATCGGCGATCGAGCTGCGAGTGCAGTCTGTAATCGCACTAATTGCTGTCGGCCAGTGTCACATGCAGCGCGACACTCGATCTCTGCTCTTGTCTCGTTAGCCTTATTGGCAAGAGGCATCCCACAGTGGGCACAGGAGACAGTTCAGTAACGAGCAGCCAAATGCTAGCCGAGTCAACACCGGTCTCGCTCAGGAGTCATCTAATTAAATTTAAAATGTCTTCATTCGACGTCAGGTTGTCGAACACGATGTAACAGGGCATCTGAGAAATTGGATAGCGGGTCGGTGGCACCAGAGCCTCATCCAAACCTTCCATAACACTACAGCAATCTTTCCCATGCAACTCACTGAATGCCTTGTGTGAGATCACTATAAATCATGTCATTCACTCACTTAGCGATTTTTCCACTTTTACATTCGCGTTTTTAAACATAAGCTTTCATGTGTGAGTTTTAACCACAATACTTAAAATAATTAATTAATATTATGATTTTAATATAAAGACAAATAATGATTCATTTAGCATTTCTTGTTTCTTCTATGAATACTTGAACCGTTTAACTAGGAAAAGCCAACCCTAAAAGAAAGTTTCTAGAAAAACGTTACTATGATAGTGATTTTTAGTAAAGAAACTTCCCGGAACTCTTCTATGTATAAGCACAGGATAGACTTTTTCTGCAATCCCTAGTTTAACCCATAATGTGAATTGAATGCAGTTTGTGCAACAGTGAATGTGAATCCTTTGAAAGTTTATATAAAACATTTTCAATCATTTTCTAAGCCAAATTGTGAAAACATAAAAATCGTTGAGTGGTTTTACCTTTAATTAGAATCAGGAAAACTTCACTGTCATCCTTTTCAAAACATGTAATATACATATATATTTACATGTAGAAAGAGTAATAAAAAAATAAGCGATAATATAAAAATGTTACTAAGATGGTATCAAAGAAATATATTAGTGGTGAGAGTGGTAACATGACTAGTAAGCTTGAGGATATAGTAAAAGCTTCTAGTAGTAGCCGTATCGAATCGGTGACCATCGGCAATAAAAATGTCTTCGTTATCAAATCCACTTTGACAAGCTTCACTGTTCGTTATTAAAACCCAACTATTAATTTTGTTTTAAAATTATTATTTTTTTAAAACAGCTCTTGGCCGTTTTCTACGTCTGTGAGACCTAACTGGCTTGTCATACCTCAAACAATAGAGATGAGCAAAAATAGTAAATAGATACAACTATCTGAATTTAATTATATTCCTTCACAAAAGCAAAACTAAGATCTCAGTTTTGATGTCACCAAAGCATGAAGAAGAGGACTTAACAGAGTGTGAGAGTGCGAGATAATGCGTTAAGGATTCAATTAACCACACTAACGAGACATCAAGTGATGTTGCATGCATGAGAGGGAACTAAGAAAACTTTAAAATGCATTCCAAAATCTGATAAAGTCTAGAAAAAAATTTTGGCCCACATGATAATACCAAAGTACGTGTGCAAGAAGAGCAACGCGACAAGGGAAGCGATCAAGCGATAGTTGGGAAACGACAGAGCCAAAGCATGCTTCACTAGTTTGCTAGTTGCAAACTCACAAAAATGCACTTTGAAGAGTGAATCAGTTTAATTGTTTACTGGAAAAGATGAGAAATCGAGTTCGATAAAGAGGGGAATAGATGGTGCAACGCACTAAGAAGCGCCAGTGTTGGTGATACTCACACCATGAGGTGACAATGAACCTCTCTGGTAGCCCTTTGCACCCACACCAGCTCGAGTTGTCAAGTCCGCTCTTGTAGCACTAATACATAGTGCACCCTCCATGCTCACTAGTCTCCAACTCTCAATGCTCTCGAGGTGCGTGCGACAATCTCAAGCACGGTGTGACACTCCAAGTCGGCCGGGCAAGAGAAGACAGTGTGCGCTTCAAAGCAAACCTGTCGCAGCACTTAGTCAATTTACAACGTGGTTTGATTCAAATAAGCACAATAGCGGGCGCTATTCCCACTTGATCTTTTGTTTTAAGTCCGCCATTCTTGTGCGATTTAAACTTTTTCAATCAAACGTGTGCATGGCATCAATGAGCACGGCATCAACAAGGCAGCTACCGGAGAGAAGCATTCGCCATGCAACCACTGCTAGAGTTGCGAGCAATACTCACGAGTTTGGACTGGTCTCACCCAACCAAACAGGGTCTGATTTCGTTGCACCATTTTTAATTATCCTAATTGATAGCCATTGTTTGAATGCTTTAATTAAAAACTTGAAGCTAGCACCCGTGCGAGCATCGGTTATGTGTGTGTGTGTCCAGAATAAAATTTGTCTGCCTGGTGTATGTGCGGAAAAATTCCATTTCAAATGAAGTGATGTGTGCGATGTGCGCGCGTTGGCCACACTGCACACCGAGCGAGCCATCCAGTAAGTTTGGTGTGGCGCCCGCCTGGTGCCACCCGAGTAGTGCCATCAATTGATAAGTGAAAGCAAAACAGTGTTTCTACCGGCGAGGTAGCCACTCGCGAGACAGCATAAATTATACCATGTCCAATTGAGTGAATTCTCATCTATACAAAAGATGAGATTTTTATCCAATTTAGTGCTGACAAACTAAATGTTTTGATATTTTCCCGATTTTTCCATTTTCTGATGAATTTCTCTTGGCAATAGTTAGAATGTTTCTATCTGTAAAAATAAATGATCTAAACCAAATTTAAAAACCAAGCTTAGGCTTTCAATTAAGCAACCACCAAGTTGGTTAGTGGGAATGCGCGACACACTCACTATCGGTACCAAAGAGACAAGTGACACTGATACAAATCTGTCAGGGTGGAATTAACAGTAATGGATTGCGAAATTGATTAGTTGAGCCCACCCAGCCCATTGCCATGGTTTGTGGTGATGCATCACGCCATGATCGGGACACTAGGGTTTGGTGAGACCATAGAGAGTACGGGAGAAAACAAATTAGTCATTTTGTGTCTTAACTGCATACATCCATTCACTAAAAATCTCTTCCATCAAAATTTACTTTTAGTGACGTGTGCAAGCCTACTTACAACAGAACATTTCAATTTGAACCATGACGGGAAACAATTGATAACGATGCTAAGCGAACTTATTTGCTAACATCCTAAAAATAAATGCGAAAACGAGGAAAATATCAAATATTTATTATGAAAAGCCCAATCTCAGTGTAATATTCTTCCATTTATGGTACATATAGAGCTATGTATAACACATTAATTTTCATATTTTAACGTTGCACTAGTCAATTTAACACAGTTAGCTTATCAATGATAAATTATCATCGATCGTTTGAAAACAGTGAACAAACAAAAACCACCAATACCACCTACGCACTTTACAGGTCACATTGATTGATCTATCACTCATCTTTTTTTACCCACCAAATATTTACATAGACTTAAAAATAAAATAAAGCTAGTCAATTATTTTCCAACTTTTAAAGTATATCTTTCACTTCACCCAGATCACGGACGTACTTAATCTATTGATTCCAAAATAATGTATCCCTAACTCGTGTAAACCAATTCCTTGTAAAATTTAAAACAAAATTTACTATATAGTTTTATATAGTAATCACAGAAATTAATAAAACATTCTTTTATTCATTTAATTCATTTACTAGATAAAAAATATATAATGGTGATTAATTGCAGTCGTAATTGGCATTAGATTAGTGGAAGAAAAATCACTAGTCAGTGTTGTACTTGTGGTCAAAACAATCACGTGATACCTCTAAAAGAAGCAACCCAAAAGAATAGACATGAGTGAATGCAAGTGGTGTGGTCAATGCAATCAAACCATTGGTCATTGGTTAGCACCAAGTGACCAAAATGCGAGCATCGATTGATCAATCTACCATTAGCGCTGATAGAGGCAAGTTTGGCCTGGGCAACGCCAATCAGGTCCCAACCGATCGAGTGTCACCATGGTACACACATTGACCACCGAGCTTGATCGGTGCTAGACACAAGTCTATCTTATCTCCATTGGTTGGACACGCCATTTTTTGCTGGCTACAGCAAAAAACACTTCCCTCAGTTAAGAATATCATATGATTCTCTCGCCTAAGTATTACAATTCCATCCACATCCAAGGCTGGATTTCATCCAACCAGTCCATTAATCCATCCAATTTGGCAAAATACAATTATAAAAACATTTCTAACAATCCAATAACTCGAACTAAAAATAAAGATCGAGAATATTGATTCTATGAAAAAGTAACAGACCAATGATACCGAAAAATGGAGCAGGATGAGTATTGCTGCAATTCGTTATTTTAGAAGTCGTCATTGGCAAGCTTGATTGGCACGTCAAGTGTCTCTTTGAAATGTACCATCCTCTCTTTGTTATTGCTGTTTCCGTCTGTTTGTCTACCGGAGTTTTATTTTACTGAGTGATTCCAAGCACTTCACTTCTCGAGAAGTACAGTATCACAAGGAAAGCTTAACTTTGAACAACACACCAAACACAAGATATTTGCATTAGCACAGTGCCTGCGTTTGTCGCTAAAAAATGTTAACTCGGATAAACTCTTTAATTCCAAATCACTTTCATTTTGACATTTTGCATTCATTTGGATGCAACAACCAGACAAAACAGAAGTAATGTTTTATGGTTGCGACACTCTCTAGACTCCTATGCTCGAGTTTCCCGTTTTGCTAGGCCATTTGGCAAGTTATCTGTATCGCACCACTTGGAATGACTGTCGGTGGCTCACTGAATGTGTCGGTATCATCGTAAAATTCTATTAACCATCATAACGAGAACAACTTGCAGAGGGAGTCCAGATTGGCAACCAGCACTAGCGAGGATCCAAAATATAAAGTACTCATATATGTAAATGCTTCAATGGTCAAAGCAATTCCACATCTTGTCGACTTTTATAATACTATACAAGAGCAGTCTAATTCTTTAATTTTAAATTAACGGGAACAGATTTTTATTAAAAAACAAAAAGGGTAGCTGTGTCATCTTTCATGGTCTTGCATGCAAGCCGCAAAGAAAAAGAAGCAGAATCGTGAGAGAATAACAAAGCTATCGATGAAGCTTTTCTAAGTTAAAATTCGAACAGACCTTATACAATTATGAACTACTATTTGTTATCTTCAAGTTGTAGTGATTTTATACAATCAAGTGTTGTAGTTAATTTTTTAAAAATAGCAAAGTCGTGAAAAGTTTATAAAGTTATTAAAAATTATAATAAAAACTAACTGAAGTGTCTTAAAATTAAAAATTTAATATTTTTAATAATATATTTTCGAAAAATGACATCGGTTTTTCTTTAGAATATTTTTTTAAATCTTGACACTAGTAAATGATAATTAAAAATTTAGATATAGATAATATGATTAGCGGCTAGTGAGCGTGAGTGCATCGATAGAATTGCACTGTTCACCACAAGCACCCTACCATCACCACCACCCAAATAGCACAGTGATTTACATACTCAGCATGGTAGCTTAATTAAAAATCAAATTATTTGCAATGAGACTACATTAAAGGTAACTAGTGCGACTGACGACCATTTAATCCTCGTATAATCTAGCACCATTTCATTTCTCTAATGTAATTTGCAAATATTTCAATGTATCAAAGCTATTAGCAATAGACGAGAAAGTAACGAGAGGAAACTGCTGAATGAAAACACTTTGAATGGTTCAGCAAATATCCATAGCTTCTTGGTCCGTAGATGACAAGATTGCAGTTGTGCAAGAATACGGTGAAACCACAGAGGGCCATTACCAGTTGCCATTTGCCACTGGCACTGTTTGATCCGGAGCTTCTCGAGCACATCCTGCCAACCAGACAGTACTGCAAGATGCCAGGCTATCCAGGTCAAAGCTCTCTTGACATCTCGTTCAGCCCATCCAGGTATCACTACAAACTTCGCACTAAGATAGTGACCAATTCTGAAGTGGCAAACACATTTGAAGCAGGATACATTCCTTAAAAAGACTCATTTGGACCCACGGTAAGCAAATCGTAGAGTTGGTCAAGCAGAGTAAAAATCGATTTGGACTTAGCTTTGCACTTTCTCCCAGATGCCTCATTTGCATCGTCACCATTTCCACCACCAAGTTGTCTTCTTACCCAACTGCATCTAATGAGAAGAACAATCTGACCCAAGTTTCTTTGTTTCATTCGACCGAAAACCAATTAAAAGACATGCTATATAATTATAATCTTTGGCCCACACAAAGAAGTCGAATTTGGGGAAGTTAATGAGAATTTAAATCCAATACCCAAAGCAATACAAAGATGCTATTGATTGGATGACAGGAAAGGGCAGCTAACAGGGTTGGCTGGTGGTAATGAAACGGGATCGATACTCAATCCCAAGTTAGCATACTTAGCGATTCTCTCATCCTTGGCAAGGCGTTATGTCTAATCACGTAGTGGTGCAGTTTTAATTGACAGCGCATCGAATCAGGATGCCAACTTGGTGCTGACAAGGCCTGACTAAGCGCGAAACTAAGTCTACTAAGCACTGCAAGTAGCACCGGCAATCTCAGTTGGCAGTGAGAAAGATGCCGCGTGCGCCCAATCGGTATCAGTCAAATTGGCTGTCTTGTCCACTCCTGACGCACGGCACCCAAATTGCATTAGTTTGGCGCGTTACCTTTTGCTCACTGATCCAATTTGTGCATTCTTCCAGTGCTTTAGGTAGTGAAACCAAAGGTACGCTTAATTTCTTGACCAATAACCAAATTGAAAGTGAGTTTGAAGAGTGAGGGTGAATAGAGTGAATAGGACGGTGAGCCTGCAGGCGTTACCGCTGCCAGTGGTCAGTGTCCACCATCGCACCAACCGTAGACACTCTGACAAACGATCTCCAAACGCTAGGTTTGCGTGTCTCAATATGCAAATAGGAGACAGCAATCAAAATAGACACACATACTCATGCAAACCGTGGCTATGTGTGCGAGCACGTCGACTATCGAGAACCAGCCTAAATCGATTACACGCAAAATTATAGTAGACATTGGGCGAAAACAAGGCGAAAACCAAACCCGTCATACTAATTTCTGGTTGTTCCACAAGTGCACTGCGGTTCCAGCAGCGATCAGAAACTTACAGTGTGTAACATGAATTATAGATGTGTGAGTGAAGTGATCAGTACCGTCACTCTAAACCATACCACTTGGCACATGTCAACGCCAAGAGTCTAATTAAAACTCACTATTAAAGTGACAATAAAAGTAAAGAGTGAATATTCTAAAAACACCATTAGATATTTTTGTGGATATGTGAACCAACGTGATGGTAGAACAAATGCAAATTGACAATTATTCAAGTCAGTCGTGGGCTGAAAATTCTTAGAGGTCAAATCTGATTGGTAAATAGATGACCAAATTGATCGAGAAGATTTATGACTGCTTAATTGTTGCCTGCGCAGTCCACCGCTTAACGGCACATGTTACAAAACGATGCGACGATAATGCTTAATCTGACCAGCTACTCAGCAGTAACAGTGGTTGAGCTAGCTATCCAGGTATTGCTCGTAATTTATTGACGGTGTCAATGGCGACAGTGGCCAGTGCCAGACGTATCAGACAGTAGCGCTGCGATGCACCGATATTGTCATCGGCTCATATTTCACCTGTCTTCAATAAACGCGGCCAAGAGGGCACTCGATGAAAGCCTTGGACAAGACACACACACACACACACACATGCACATGCACAATCGGTCAATAGAAATCTGCAAACAAGAACAAAACTCTTCACACAAAAAATCGAGATAAATTTAGAAAATGTAGCGCAAAGTAGAAAGATATCCGGAGGCATATAGATGAAGTGGAAGAGCGCTATGAGCGGGTGTGTTGCACACTTAATCGGACACCATCGCACAGCGGGAGATGGTATCGCGGGGGTGCTGCGTGCCAGACAACGTCGATCGCTGTCATCGATCTGGGAGAAGAGTGTTGTCACACCTCCAACGCCCATCACCGATCAACTTGAGTTGAGATTTGTTTTAATATATTAATAATAATTATATTTATCCAACCAACTGGTCGGTGGCAAGTGTGCGATAAGCATTGAGAATAGTGAACGATAGCAGAAGCAGCAGTGTAGTGGAAAAACCTAATGATACGAGTTGTGAGCGCTTCCACCTGGACGCATTGCTCACCGCACAAACTGTGTCAACCGAGCTAACTTGGCTCTATCTATCCGGGCCACTTGACCGCTACCGCATAGCATAATTGCCTGAGTGACTCAAAACCAAAACTACTAAGTAAGAGACTCAGGTGGAAAGGAATTAGCGAGGCTCTACATTTCATCCCCAATAGAAGCACAAGCGTACTTACTCGTCTGGTGGTAGTTGCAGCCGTCGATAAGAAGATCCACTCTAAGAGCTTCCCAAGAGCACTGTTCCCACAGTCGATTTCCGTGGTGCCGTTTTCGGATTAGTGCACGTCAATAATTCCAAATAGACCAAGACGCAACTGCAATCAATCACAAGGCAACAACGTTTAGCATGTTCAACTACACAAAGTTGATGCTACTCCAAGAATTTCGATTACTACATAAAAGAAAAAGCAACACTTTGGAATTATCTGTCAGATGTATTAGAATTTAAATATTTCTTAATAAAAATTGGACAGTGACATGTAGGTTTGTTGTTATAACAACAATCCAATTCAAAGTGACACACTGAGAGGCTTGTCAAAGTTAATAAAGTAAATGCACAAAAGCAAAGAAAAGTGATTCCTTGGAGCACGCAGGTTGGCAAATAGGCGTTTACCTAACATATCGATTGATTTCGTGTCAGAACCTAGATGTTTTTAGTAAACAAGAGCGGTGCATAGCGCTTGTTGGAGCGCGCACTGAGTGCTACTAGCCCCAATAACGATAATAGCCAAGTCAATTTGCCGATTGAACAGAGTAGTGCACTGAGCAAGTTTCTTCAAATGTCAACAAGAAAGCAATCCAAGCCATCGGCAACGAAGACATGCAACTTGGAGACGGCATAATCAATCAAGACAATCAGACTAATTGTTGCTGAGAAACCAAGCATGAGTCACCCCTGTTGTGGAGATCCGCTTTCAAGATGCAGCTCTAGTAGCGACCAACATTGACAAGCTATCAGTTTCTTTCCTCTCTCTCCTTCACTTCTCTATATGGCGTATATTACAACACTCGAGGGTTAATCGACTAATAGACCAATTATTCGCCAAAAAGTTATGCATTTGTAAATATAAGAATAAGAATTTTTAATTAAATAAACAACAAGACACAATAAAAAAGCCATCGGATTAGAGAAATGTGACAAGAACAAATTAAATGCTTAATAGTGTTTCCGAAGAGTTCGTTAGAAAACTTTGCTTTGAGTTTGTCACCGTTTAATATTGGCTTACTTTCAAACCTATGGTTTAGTGAAGAGACAAGTGCTTCCCAGGTGTTTGAGTCGCGACATTTAGGTTAGATATTTGTAAATAGTGAAACAATAGAAAGGAGACAAATTCAATTTACCTGGCTGTCTCGGCAATGCTAATGAATGACACCCAACAGTGCAGGCGCCAGTTGATCCGAGCCCTGAATCGAGAGGCGTGTGACCAAACATGGAAGTGAGAGCTGTGGCAGAAGGCAGTTAGAAGCAGTAAAAGTAACCAAGACCTGCCGGTGGCCATCCGGACAAGCGTCCAACGTTCTCTTGGTCGCGCTTGCAACTCGCCATACAATGCAAGACCAAATGAGACACGCAAGCAAGAAGGAATGGGTACATCAAGCGGAATTGGCTAATTAGAATCGACACACGCGGCTGCAAATGGACCATGATCGATTGGTTCCGAGGACCGTGACCAAGGCACTCAGTGCGCCTTGTCAGCACCACTGTCACCGTCACGTCGAGTCAAATCGCGTAAGCGCTAACTATAAAATATTCAACACATGAGCCAATCAACCGCTAGAATAAACGACTAGTTACATCCTCAAAAGTTGCTCTCTCTCTCTCTCTCTCTCTCTCTCTCTCTCTCTATCTATCTATCTCTCTTTCTCTCTCTCACACACTCCCACTACAAAGGCATTTATTTTTTATTTGCAATCCAAGAAGACAGTGTCAACGAATTTAATTAATTCACTTACTGGTACCACTCTACATAGCGCGATCCTTACAGGGAAGTGAGGGTGAGAATTGAGTACTACATTATTTATTGTGCACACAAGGCATTGATTTATTGAAACGTGCCATCTCTGGTGGTGTGTGTCTCGAGACGAAAAGTGTGCAATGACATCGTCATGTGAGTTGAGGAATGGCGACAGCCCAGTAGGTCTTTAAATCCTTGTTTGGTGCCAATGATAGGGCCACAATCAAGGCACGGCGCCACCATGTTGGCGGTGACAAATGGGGCGTTGTCGACGAGCTTATGCAAACAATCTGTCTCGATCGAGAAGCATCTGTCATGCACGCGTATTGTTCGCCACCGAGTCCGCCTTGTGATCTACCGAGTTGGCACAATCTTGCCCACCGCACAGCATGACTAAACGAACATCGATAGTGTGCAGCCCCCATCGAGTCTGGTCACCCATCAAAGTAGCTCGATTCCGCCAAGTCTCGATCAATCTTGATACTCACAATACTGCTCTATTTCCATCGATCGATGCTCTCCCTTCTATGATCTCTTCGTCACTCGGAAATTCTCACTGGCTGATCTATGACTCGAACCACTTCAAACTTCTATGCCAGCCAGTAGAATTAGTCAATGTGTCAATCAGTTTTCTAGGGCGTAGAAGATCATTAAATGATAGACTGCTTCTTTAAAAATAAAAACAAAACTATAACTAGCAACAATTGCAAAAAAGTGAAAAACAAGTGGCATCTAAAAACAAAAAAATAGTAAGGGAAAACTTAGAAGATACCACTCAAAATAAACAAAGCTGTTCTGCCTAATTTGAAAGAAAATGAAAAAATAAGACTATACTATACATAGAATTCCTCGGGGTGATCTATGAACCAACGAGGAACGGCATCAGTTCGAAGACCCACTTGCTTCATCGATTGGCAATGAATGGGCCTCTTATCAGCACTGTAAATAGATTGCCAACTTGTCTTACATAACCAAATTCCGGAGTGGAATCTTACTCCAATTTCAATAGCCTGCCAGGTGCCACTCATAGAGAAATAATTAGAATCAAGAGCGCCTAATCATTTCTCCTCTCTGTGGTGCATTAGCAGTAGCTTTGGTATGTAATCTATTAGTGAGCTTTACTCAATCCGCTCAGTTCTTACCGTCTTTCAATTGCTGCCACATTAGCAAAGACTCTCATTTCAACGCGAAACAACCTAAAAGTAAAGTATTCAATCACTTACAAAATAAAATCAACTTCTTTGCATGAATACACCGCTCTAGCAGATTGAATAAAAATCAAATCATGATTGCCTATGCATTTATATTTCTTTACCATTAATTAAAAATATGATATTTCAACAAACGTAAAGAAGTAATAATAATGAATAATATTTGGTAGTAAAAACATTTTAATCAATATTAAATTTGTACACATGCATGAAAGGGTCCAAATCAAACATCAAAATATTTTTCTTTTCTTTCTTTTAAACATTTTATTTATTTTTTACTAGATTCAACGAAGGCGACGTACTATGGATTGTTGAAAAACTCGTCATCGTCAGCACTACACATGTATTTGTTTGAAATTTTACACTATTCCATGACGGCTATTTAAACAATTTTAACTATATCAAAACATGGCTCTAGCAAAGTTATACACTGTTAGAGTGGAGGCTATTTCGCATAATCAGATTTTGAATGACTGTGATACACAATGCTTTCTAGAATTAAATTAAGATGTACAAGACAACGAGTCTAATTGAATTTTATGAATTTAGGGAAACAGTTTGTAATCTACTACAACAGCAAATGAGATTGATAGTGATGTGTAGGCGAGAACACTTGTCATCATAGATAGTCAGTGGTGGTGAAAAAGTAAAATATTTTAATGCCTGGCATGGCATATCACACACCACGGACGAGACTAGTCAACACTTAAGGCATAACCAGTGGTGTGTTGCCTAAACCCGCCATCAATCAGACCAACAATCCAGAGTGAGTCACACTGTCGGTGAGTCGTTGGGCGAGTGCTCAAATGCGCTAGCGCGTGCCTGTTTGCAAGCATCGGAGGGGTAAATCAAGAAAATACTCCATCAATAGGTTTGGAAAGAAAATCCGAACGAATCAACTTGCCATAAATCAAAGAAACCAAAGGAAAAGCCAATATCGCGGCGTCACCAGCTCGAGGGATATCTGTAGTAAACTGCGAGCACTCCATCTACCTGTCATAGCGGCTCAGGACGAGTGGCCAAGTCCATGTGCTGGCCACCAAATCAAACGCATGCCGAGCTCATGTGGCAACCACCACTCGCCGATCAACTGACAGCGACTTGATCAAACCAACCAAGTCGGTGCAAATATATTTTGATCAAGAAGATATTGTCACTAGGAGACATTTAATTTTGAGTGCCTTACAAATTTAAAATGTAAATATAAACGATACTCTTGGCAACCATGTCTCGAATTGATATATTGGCGGATCTACCCTACAATTGCCACTAACACACATGTTTCAGTTTGGTAACGATTGATACTAGAGGGGACTAGTTGAGGGTCCACGACGAACCGAAGTGAGTTAGCACAACACTAGAGCAATTAGTGCGATGCAGTGCCAATACCTCTACGCCCTCTGGGTGCTTCTTGGCTCGTACAAGGCAATACAAACAAGCAGTATCGATTTCGATCGAAAACAAACATCAATATTGCCAAGGCAAATTTATTTTAAATTGCGTTCCAACACAACCATCGGCGATGCAATAATTTGAGAAAACGTTGCCTTAAGAAAAATGGAGTTCGTGTCTAGAAAGTTTGGTTCGATAAAAACGATTTAAATGATAAGAAATAAAAAGACTGATAGTAAACAGGATCACCAAAGCAGAGTCGGATTGAACAAACAGAAAGCCAAGTTGAAGCCACAATTCTCTTGCTACCACGGTAGACAGATCAGTACGCATTCAGAGTTCTTCACTAGTTTCTCGAACGGTAGTTACTAGTCGCTCAAAGCTAGCGATTCAGTACATTTCGACTCGCAATGGTCAATTACTGATGGCTCTTTCCTCTCACTATACATTGCTGAGAACTCTCATAAATTAGGATCGACTCCGATTTAGAGGCATTTGAAACGCGTCCAAGATGCATCACTAAAGAATAGTTAATGAAGCAGAAAAAAGGAATGCCTTCAAGTAAAAGCCAATTACAAGTGCCAATACAGACCGGATAAAGGCAATCGATCCGAAACAGATTAGGTCTAAACACTTTTGGGATTGGATAACAATTCAACCAAACGGCTTAAGCTTTGATGAGGGATCCAAATTAAACTTAGTCAGCACGATGACAGAAGAAATGGTTTTTACCAAACACAACGCATTATTTACAGTATCTCTGCTCGTGAGAGAAAAACCAAGTGCGACTCATTTGGATTAGTAACTCGTGCTCTGGTATGGGAATCAGAAATACTTCCACAAAGGAAAATTTGTCTCAATCGCAAAGCAGCAATTAGAAGAATCTGGAACAATTAATGGTAATTTAGATGAAGGCAAAATGCAACCACAGAGTAGACAATAGAACATCAATAACGCGCCAACAAGGTTCAATCGACAGTTCAATCAGGGACTGATCAGAAAGTGATTACAATCACAAAGCAGCACTGTTGCGCTAGGTGGTTAGGCTAGGTTGACAAGTGCAAGTGTGGAATCACTGGCGTCCAATGGTGAGTGGCATTAGTGAGCAGTTAGTCGGGCTGGCAGTGATTCGGCCTGCACACCACGCTTTATGGTGGCGCAGTGGTCATGTCGCCAACGTGGTGGAGCCATTAAAGCACTGCCGATTCACTCTCCGGTGCCTGATAGGCCACCAAGTGCCATAGCCATTTCCATTATCACTTGGGCGAAAAACATGCCTATCGGTTTATTGTTATTACTGCGCGGCCAATGTAACACCCTCTGTCCCCACAGTCATGTGGTTGCAAATTAAGACAAGAGTTAACATATCTAACGTGTCAAGTTAACCCCCGAGACCTAGGTGTCAAGTTGAAAACGTAATAAATCTATAATACTTTTCAAGTTGTTTTGTAGTAATCACTCTCATGTCTAGATTTCAAAACATCTAAAACTAATACATTAAAGTTTTGGTGATCCATGGGAAAATTTTCCGTGCTAAAGATTTCCTTAACTTTTGGTCATTAGACATATATTTTTTCCTAAATGTTGAGCCTTTTCTAGTTGCTAATAAAAGAATATAGAGAAACTTCATCTTTGACATGAAATCTTTCGTTTAAAGCTTGTCTAGTTACTATCTATCTATATACTATTTTTATACCATAAAACGCATTGTCACGTCGTGAAAAAAAGTAAGGTTTGCTATTTCAACTGGTGGCTATTTCGACTTTAAGGGGTTTGCTAGTGAACTTTAAATCCACTAGATCACGTAACACAATGAGCTTTGAGCGGGACTTTAGTCAAGAAACCACAACAAACGTGCACGACAGCGATGGTGAAAACTAGAATTTCCATTTGGCCTAGTATCACAGTCTAAAGTTGTACTGAAAAAATGTTTAGTGCATGTGTAAAGCAAATTATTATTGCTGAACCACAATGATTTCAACAAGATGATGATGAGCAGTGCTCGCGAGCAAACACTTTACAAGTGTGTGCTTATGTGTGTTATTTAATTAGATAATGTAAACCTGCATGTCAGTGGCACCATCGTCATCACGACCACTGAATCTGTAGGTCTTAGAACAAAGGCAAACTTTTCAATTTAGATAATGTCGAGAATGGTAGCGCTGAACTATGCAGCCAAGTATCTGGTGCATAAACAAGTGTTTCGGTGGCAATTAAAGCGAAACAATGCGCGCCAGCCATCCAACCCAGTAAGATGTCGATTGTCGCCATTATGACAATGACCGTGGTAGATTGTCATTGACGTTGGAGGAGGTGGTGGAAGAGCCTTCGTTCTACCAGCCACTGGCATGCAAATGGCACACTTCACCGGACTCACTCCGCCACCAAGACAAGCCCAAATCTTGCCGTTCCGCTGACACAATAATCTCACACATTTCCCACTTGGACATCTCCACTAAATATAAGGTTTCACTAACCAAAATTATATCCTCTATAAATTATATTTATTTATCTGCTTCTATCAGGCTAGATGTAGGTAAAACCAGCATGGGTAAAGAGAAATGGCATTTATTATGCAATATTAATCGAAATTGTGTTTGCATAGAGAGCAGGCGGAGATTTAAAGTGAATGAAAAAATTAATTTGCTCACCGTTGCTTTGTGTGCATTTATGGCTTGATTTTCAATTAGCTCTGCGAGTGACCAGAGAGCTGGTGGTGTGTGGCTCGTTTGTAATGGATCGCCAGACGAAATCATCAGTGCCGTGCTAGGTGTGATCGTTAAGGGCCAGTCTGGTCCACCGCTGACTCCATTAATGCGCTTGGCACTACTCAACCTCCAACTAGACATTTACGAGCCTTCTCTAATTAAAAAACTATCCACCAGAGTTAGAGGCAGCGTTTGACCTGTCGTGCTGGGGTCAAATTGTACAATCAGGTTTCGAATAATTAGGAGAGATTGAATCGACTCAGTCAAATGGAAGCAAATAAACTCACTTGAAACAGATATCCAATAGACAAATTTCAACTGACAAATGCGAGGAACTAGGTTAACATCATAAACAAAATAGCACCAGGAAGAGAAACGAAACAAACATTATGAATACCATTAGTCGACTTCAATATAAGCCAATTGGCACAAAGTGGATAAAATTGAAGGCCATTACCAAATCTATTAGTATCGAATTCAAATTTATTTGCTTTAAACTGTGGAAAGTGACTTGTGTCCATGGGGCAATCCACTAACTATAAGAGTGGCAGAGACCACTTTGTTGAGGGTGGAAGACATCGTCAGCGTGCTCGCCATTAGCCGTGCTACCACTCGAGACCATTGCGCCATTGTCTTTATGGTTCTTGATTATCATACATCTCCTCGACGCCTCACTAAAGAGACTTAGCATCGATCAGTGGCCTATTTAACTAACACCATCAGGGTAGTTATTTCATTTTCCACTCTGATCCATCTATCGAGCCAAATTTATCCAGAATCCACTTGATCATTGGGAGAGATCATTGCCAAACACTTTGCGATATGGCCTCATTTCCCACTTCCCTTACAAAGGCTTAAGCACGACCTAGCACAATGAGAGTTCATGCAAACTAGTGATGATGAGTGCCAGTCACCAATACAAATACAATTTTTTTCATTTATTTCTCCTACTAATTAGTTTCTACTTGCAATTTACTAACTTGTCTATCTAGTTTAAAATTCTTGCCAATGTCAATCAAGTACGAGTAACAAATGAGTCACAAGAGAAGCAATTTGTCAACAAACTCGCCTCAAATGGTAAATTGCATGACACATTGAGAAGCTGTAGTGTACTGAGCCAATTCCAAGACCACCTTTTCTTGATGCTAAAAACAATGACAATACAAACTCCTGAGAACGGATGGCCTCTTTATCTTTATTTGTTCTCTAGTTGTTAAAGATCAAGTGTACTTGTACGTCAAGGTATAGGATGAAACATACAGAATATAAATTCTTAAAGAAAACACACCAAAAAATTAATAAAATGCACTGGTATCATACACAAACTCTCTTACTTGTTTTACATAATTTGTTCAGTGTAAAAAACGAGGGTCACACAGACTGAGAGATGCCATCAACAAGAAAAAAATGTGATAATGCGTAGACTGTGGGTGGTTTAGAAAGACAAAACAAGTGTAAATCAATTGCACAACCTACATATTTAATTTATCAAAAACTCATCATACTATCCATAACGTGCTTTACCAAGATAGTTCCAAATATGCTCGCTGGGAGAGATTGACCAAGCACCAGAACCAGAGTCGAATAAGTCTCAATTAATAACAGACGATTCGGCACGGAACTGGTACCAGCACGCAGCAATAAAGCAGGAATTGTTATTATAATTTGAAAATGTGCCATTAAGCGAGACACGATAGCATAACAGGCAATGAACGGTGCGGTGAGAGTGTGTCCCGATCCAATTTCGATTTGAGGCAGTGGTGGTAGAAAGGCAATAAAGCATCACACCTAGTGGCTCGTTGCACCTCTCCAATCCAGGTGGTGAGGTGCCCCGGCCCACAACACCACCTTAGCCCAGGCTCTTAATGCTTCTAATAAAGACAAAAATTTTCATAAATCTTGTCGGTCAAAGCGATATGCGATACAGTCATGCAAGGCAAGCTCGATGATTGATATCGATCGCGCACAACTACGGCTAGTCGCACTGGAACCACTCGCAATTGGAGCGTCACTTTGGCGTCAGTCAGCTAGCCTCTGTGCTCACTTCTCGAGTGTACCTTTTGGTCGAACGCTATTACTAGTTAACAAATCGATATCCTCGCCCACTGGCATTCTGGCAAATTTGGTGCCATGATTTCAGCACAAATGACAAATTCAATTAACCGCCGTCTTTCTCTAGCAATAGAAGCAGCAATAATTGTGGCTATCAGAACCAACCAAATTGTGATAGTTGACGGGTCAAGCAGTGTTCGGTGATGGAGAATCAATTTACATAATTAAAACAATCGACTGGCATAAGAGTGGGTTGCCAAGCAAGGCGGCACAAAACCAATATTTGGCTGGCTCATTCGAGCTCCAGTTGACAACATGCACAATAGGGAAGCATTGCCAGTCCACTGGTACGCACCGATCTACCGTACGCCCGTGCGCCTGCCACTCATAATCTCGGTAATGACACCAGAATGCTATGAATACAACCATGATCGTCGCTGCTACCAACCAAGTGTTACCGGACTCAGCAACCCATGTTGGGAGCATTGTAGGCTTGTCAGCCAAACAATAGTTGAGAGACAACCTAGCCACGGGCTTCGCTGCAATGAAGGCACCAGTCAGTCACTGAGTGGCGATCACTTGCTTCGTCGCTCGATTGAGCAGCAGTCTGTCATAGAGTGTGATTGAGGCTACAACTACAATGAAACTAGGGCAAGTCCAACTAATCAAATTATGTTTAGTCATCAAACCAATTGAAATAATGCCAAATCGCTAGATATCTAGAAGCCAGTTCGTTCTCTTCGATACATGAAAAACTACTACTAGACTCCAACTACATAATCCTCTTGCCAAACAAGAGCATCTGTAAGTAAAGCTAACCAAACTCAGAACACAGTACACAATCAAGCCAAATCAATTAGTTAGTTGGGACAATATTTGTCGGGTACCTAGGGAGGTGAACTGGCACTGCGACAGTAAGCAATCAGCTCAGTTAGTTACAAAGTCTCTAGTCAAACAATAATCTACATATGTAAACAAAAGCCAACTTGATAATCAAATTATTTAGACTCGCGCAAGTTTGGTAAGGATAAATAAAAAAAAGAAAAATGACCACTGAGAAATATTATATATTGCTAGTTGATCAGTGCAAAGTTGTTTAGCAACCTGCTCACCTTGGGTACAACTGCCAACCAAGCATTGAGGTCGATAATCGAGAGCGACAGATCAAACGATAATCGAGAATGACAGTTCAGAGCAAAGCTGCTAGGCCAGAACCTGACACGTAGCTGCGGTACTTTATCGCAAGACAAACAGCGTTACCGCTACTATCATCTGCAATAAGTCATTAATTTATTCACTTTGCTACTATTTGGATAATACTGAACCAGAGAACCAAGCAATACAAAACAAACAGCATACAATTCGTCAAACTTAGTCAAACAAACAGATTAATTAAATAAAAAACAAACGTCATTGTTTTATTTGTTCCCCATTTAAAATTTCAGTTCCGGATATCAAAGGTTTGTCAACGTACAGTAGGCATGTCAAGTGTGGGGTGGAGAACACGGCGAGCAAGCCAATCTAGTCAGTACATCAGCAGCGCTACCGGTACTTTGCTCGGTATTCACTCGAATACACATTCTAATAAACATTCAACATGCCGAGTAAGCAAGAAGGGAAATCTCTTTAAAGTAGCACTAAACAGAAAGAGAGAGAGAGAGAGAGAGAGAGAGAGAGAGAGAAACTACCGATCGGATTGAGATGTCACAATTAATTAAGTGCAGTAGCCAATAATGTGCAATGCAGTAACTGGCGACGCAAATAAATATCGCTGTGTAAACGAGTGGTGAGCATGGCAAGTGGCGAGCGCAGACGGATGCGGCAGGCCAGAGAAAGAAGCGCGACATGGACCGAGAATGGCGCGAGCAACCCAATTAACAGTGACCACTCGACTGGTGCCGCTGTCTGACAGTCCAATCACTGACTCCATCTAGGCTCTAATTGGAATCAGAATCCGGCTAGTGAAAGTGGCTAATCAAGAAGCGCAAGTGCGACAGTGCCACCAATGGCCCCAGTGTGCGGCACACCAAACACAATAACCGAGCATGCTAGCGAGATTTGCTAAGCGATGCGCGCATCGGCAAATACTGTATGAGCTGTTGGTCAGTCGCTTGACTAGCTCCCAAGCCTGGTGCCGCAAGGATTATCGACCAAACTTTGTGCGTGGTGCCGCTTGAGATCGTACTGACCATTGAACGTTGTCCTTTGTTGGCTTAATCTAATTTAACAAATCAAACAACTCACCACAGATGCATCGTTAGAGGTACGGCGACAAGAAATAATTAAATCACTAGCCAGCCAATAAGCCAGACAAAGTGAGTATGTGGTGAAACAAAAACCATAGCCAATCCACAACGCCCTTCCAATCTATCTTGCGCCTAAACGACTGGGCAGCAGTCGGTTGTGCGCGCCATCCACTCCTCCAAACAATTTGATTCACTACTTAAATTCATCACTGCCGCGCGTCAGTGGTCGATTGAGTCGCAAGATTGAAGGTGCGCGGGAGCAAGCGCACACACGCCAGTGAGCAAAATCAAATCAGCTACAAATACATTTCCATATGATTGGACTCAATAGGACTCGAGTTGATCAAATCAAAGATCTCTAGAGCCAAGTGGAGTAGTGCAGCCACGAATGGTCCAGTTGTACTCTCGCAACAGATCAGTGGCAAGCAAGCAAAGCAATCTATGACACGCGTGGCGAGTCAAGTCTGAGACAATGCTCGCGTGGTCAGTGTTGCACCGAATTGCGCCGTGCCGAGTTCAGCGCCCAGTGCAAGCCTCCATCAATCGGTAATCACTATTAATGGCCATTGCACGCGTTGGCGCCACCACCACAGTGTGCTTGCCAACTACTCACTATCACCTCACCGCTATCTCCAACATTGGTCAGTAACAATTAGTCCCCAATTGAGCTAGTGTGCAATGAACGTACTCTATTTTATTCTATTTGTAGACGAGACACAACTATTGAATTTACCTATTGAATATTGAATAAAAAAGAATAGAATAAAAGCATTGAGCAGAATCAAGAGATCAATGGTGAATCAAAGCCTTTAACGGTCCTTTAGTAGGTGCCCGGTAGGTAGGGGAGAGCCAAATTAATTTCGAGCATCGTGCGAGACGTCTTGTGGGTTCAGCAATTGATTGCTCCCAGTACGTATTCAAATGCGAGTAGCGAGCTGAAGCAGCACAATGCAAGCATGACAAGCCTCTTTGCGGTAGCCGGTGAGTGGCTAAGGTTCGATCGGCCATCTATTACACCGGGAAGTAACAATGTCGATGCCACACCGCGCTACTGACTTTAGCATGCCCGAGTTCTACTACACTTCACTCTCTTGACTGTAAACTAATTAATATTAATAGCTACCAGTTTGACAGAAGACGGATCGAATCAGACTATTCAACAGTTTACGCTACCGGCTGTAAACGATGATGTCCAGAGAACTCAAAATGTGGTTCAACGAGAAATGAATCATAATTGAACCAGTAAACGGTTGGAATTATCTATTTTGCAGGTCATTCTTTGCAAAGAACACTAGCAGACAATTAGCTACCTCAGTAGCAAATGCTAATGAGTTGATGTCTCGCTCCAAAGCCATTCCAATCAACCAAACACTGATCACGTTCGGGAGGTAGTTTCAACTAGCTAATCTTCAACTATTTCTTTTGACATCTACATTGTCGTCACGTTCTACAAGAGTTCTGACCAGTTATTGTATTGAAAAACCCAATTTTCAACATTGCGAATCAATGAGTAAATCTAACAAAATTTGTCAAAAATTTTGTTATTAAAGAGTATAGAGGGAGACAAAAGTGTTGACTTACCTCTCACTGTTAGCTTAGTAGTCAAATCTCAAAAATGACAAGACGACGGCGAGAGAAGGGAACAAAAAATGAAACAATGAAAACAACGTAATTCTTAGTGTGAGAGACACAGTAGTGGAAAAACTCTAGGTGGGTCGCGATCGGCAATCGGTCAACAGAGAAGACGAGAGATGAGTTGACTAATGACGCGACCACCAGGTAGACGGAAGCCTCTAGCTTGCAGAGATGGGCCACTTACTACACTGCTATTCCGGTGTGCTCGAGGTGGGCCTGGTGAGGTGAAAGGAATCACGGCCAACTCGGTGTGAATCGATGAGTTGCTAAATCACTTCAAGCGTTAAATAAGCTGTCGACAGGCGGTGAAATGAAACAATACTGCCGCCGCTCCAAGGTGATGACAGTGGATGGCAGTTGGCGGACTCGCTAGCTCGTGACTGAGCACTGGTGAGCAATGGCGAGCCGCTTCTCGCTATCCAGGGAAAGTGATCAATAGAAAAGCAATCGAAGCGAAAGATTTGTCGATGTGCCACACAGGGTAGAGTGAAAATTAAAAATGTCGCTAGATGAATGAGTACATGTTGGACGACATACGGGGTACAGGATAATTTCAAGTTCTCTTCCAAATTGCACCATAAAGTTAAGCAAGTAAAACTTGTAACTCAACTGTAGTTGCCACCCTAAAAATACCGATAAAATAAAATGATCAATAATAATCATATGAATCATATCCACTGCCATTTTAATATTTTCCCGTTTGCAATCAAATTCTTGTCTCAATGACCCTTTAAATATAAAATTTATATTATTTTAAAACAATAAAAACTAAATTCTATAAGTATTTAAATGTCTTTTCGAATCAAAATTCCAAAAAATTCAATATAAATTTGAGCTAGAGGGACAATTTCTAAAGATGAAGAAAGTTAGAGGAGTACTGAGTACAAACGATCGATCTGAAAGTGTGGCCAGTACGGTCTAATTGGAGAATGATTGGACGACAATCGGCTAGTGAAGGGGACACAAAACGGCAAGCCGTCGAGCTACCCAACTCTGGTGGTTTACTTTCATTGAACAGCCAAAATGGCTAGTTAGCAAGCGTAGCCACCAAAGACAAATCATTTACAAGCTGTCCACGCTAATGAATCAGAAAAAATAACTCACCATATCGCCTTTATATGCAAAATTCAATGTTAAGATTAAATTTATTTAATGATAGAAACAAATTGAAACCTAGCAAACTCAGCTCACTAACCAGTGATCATTCGGCTGATTGAGCCAAAGTTGGTTATCGCGAGGAGTCTATTCTGGATAATGTAATCGTGCGGTACATTCAGTACAAACAAGTCAGCTCACAG
This sequence comes from Papilio phestus, assembly GCA_018231625.1. NCBI lineage: Eukaryota > Metazoa > Arthropoda > Insecta > Lepidoptera > Papilionidae > Papilio > Papilio phestus. The sequence goes on from DVQH01000038.1 coordinate 34,070, forward strand.
AAGGCAGAGAGCGTAGAAAAGAATCGTCTTTCACTCATTTCCCCCCTCTCTCTTTTTCTCTCTCACTCTCTATTATGCTTGCTTGTTTGCTCGTCAAAGAGAATCACTTTTTCTGTGATATAGCGCGCTTTATTATTGGTTTTCGATATTAATAGTAATGGCACAAGTGTGCTAGCATACAACGCCAAGCAAACATGCATAAAGAAAGCGTGCTAATAAAATAAAATCAAAATAATAGAAAACAAATTTGTTGGCAAACCAACGAGCGATTGATGCTTTGCACATAAATCAAAGTCATACTGAGGGTGCGGTGCCTGAGGATGGAGACGCAGATGCGTAGCACCACTACACCACCACCACAAGGCTGAGACTGAGTTGGCAAACCAGAACAACCTGGACCCAACATGCAACAGCTGCAGAAGATGGCGCCTTCAGCCAACATTCAGCACAAATGTGATGAGAAAATATTAAAACAAATTAAGCACATAATTCTCACACTTCACTACATATTATGGCAGTTGATATCCGGTAAAATTGCGTAGGCAGACATCAAGTAACAACATGGAACAAGCAGGCAAGAGTCATTAGTCGCTGATACTTGATAATGTAGCTGAATGGGACAGAATAATCGCCTGCATGCACTGGTTTATTTATAGTCAAGCGCTAAAGATACTAGAGTTATCCCAGATAAAGCGGTCAAAAAAGTCAAACAAGAAGTCTTTTGCATTGAAAACAAGTGGCTTAATTGCTGATCAGAATTCCACTGTAATTATCAACTCTCTTCGTCCAGCTATACCTTCGGCACATTTAAACAGAGGCGAGCAGTGAGTTTTGCGTTCAGTGCTAGTATGATTCCCGGAGGCAAGTCAGCAAACAATGCTGATTGGCGGTCTGCGGTGACACTAGATACTCTAAGTCAATTCAAAAATTTTTTGAATTTGAACTAAATTTGAAAGCCCAACGTCTGTGTTCGGCATGATTAGTATGCTTATATTGGTTTTGGTTTACATATTGATACCGTCCCTTAGGATTGACCGTAGTGGTTATTCCCATTGCGAGATAGTAATAGAGTAGCGCTTACAATGAATCGAGTAGTGCAAAGAGAGAAAGGACAATAGAGACCAGAATCAAGTGGCGGCTGGGTTTCGTCACACAAGCTACCGTGATGGCACAGGTTCAGATAGTGTACTATAGCTTTGAATAATAGTACCATTGGAAGAGTGCCAGAAGCCGATGACTAGTGATATAATAACATACTGTGAAGCGGATATTGATGGTAGTCCGCGGTGGTAGATTGAGCGAAGCGAAGAGGTCAGATTAGTGGCCAGTGTAGAGGGTGCCACATCTTAGTACTCAATGATGGACTTGCCGCCCGGACGGCGCCATTAGAAACACCGGCAGGAAAAGTAAACCAACCAACTACTTAGATATTCATGCCAGTGCCAACGACGACAATGGCAGTCCTACTGCTCCGATCCAATTGGCAAACGAGCATGGCGGCAGACGAGCCACTGACACATATGGCTTTAATGATTGAGGCACGATCCGCGTTTCGCACTCGCACTGCCACTGGTAACAGTTGGCTACTAGCCGATCCTGCTCACTGGATGCCCACCATTACCAACTCTGACTACAATAACAAACAAGACTCGCCAAATTTATTCTACATCGAATCCAACAAGATAAAAACCAGAATTCTTGTCTATGCAAACAAACATACGCTTGACTAGCTTCAAAGGAGCAACTAAGTACGATGGGTAGTAACGAAAAGAAATCCATGTGGCAATGTCCTCATGAGTTTCTCAGTCATCGCTTGCTCGGATAATTAGATGTTAAGCAAAATTGCAAGTTCGATTTAACAGATAGTGACTAAAATTGATCAAGATCAAGTGCACTAAAACTGGCATAAATCAGCTTGTTATTTTGAAACTGATCGTCTATCGAAGTGATCCCATTAGAGGCAAGTGGCCAGTGACGGAGATCGATCGCCAGTCAGTGGTGGCAACGATGGTGGCAAACAAGTGCCATCGCGCACGCTCTCCAGTGATCGGTGATCCATCGAGTGGTGATCCAATTGCGGGCAATGTCATAAAACAATTCAATTCATAGTAACATGCACAGAAGCACACATCCACACAGTGTGGAGATGACACTAGCCGGGTTATGGCAACCATGCATCATCGCTCGATGTCGGACACGCACTGCTGCCGATCGCTCGCGCACTCGAGGTCTTCTCCATTACGATGGCAGTGACGAGGTCATCGCCGAATGTCCAACCCAAGTGCCACCGATCGGAGCCTCGTGGCACACAGCCAGACCCGTTGGTCGGCACTCAGCTCAGAGCAATATGCAACATGGCGACACTTGAGACACTATGGGAGTAAGACAAAACTCTCGAGACACTTTGACACAAGACACTCCACGCAATGATGAATGCCATGTGTCAGCGTGGGGTGCTGGTGCCATGTTTAAATAGAAATCACAGCCATAACGGCTTAATATGAGACAAATGAGTGCTAGCGGGAAGCGCTCGGTGCGTGGGATGGTGATGCCCAATTAGAACATTGCTTGACCCGATCTACATGACGAGATGTCAGCTGTGCACCTCATTGCCGCTACTGGGCGCGCTGACCACTCATTTCCATAATTAATTCTTTAGATAAACCCACCACGGCACCGTTTCAGCCTAGACCAAGCCAGAATCGTTTACAAGCATCCAAGTGATTCCATCGTATGGGTTTGATTAGCAACCAATTTTCATACATATTAAATTTAGTCGAACAGTTAGATGACATCTCAAATCAAGCCGAAAGGGCCAATGTGCAAGAACGCTCGCAAATTGATTTATGTTCTTTTGGTTGCTTAATTTTAAAATTAACTTATCAATGTGAAAAGAGTGGCAGAGGTCTATGCCCGCTGGTGGCGGGTAGTGATATGAATCGCGTTCGCGCGCCTCTGGTCAATCATTCTCGACTAGTGCCAAATGAATTCAAGAGTAAGACAAGAACAACACTGGGCATCTCACTATGATGTTGCGGATGTTATCGCACTTAATGTCATTATCATGCTTGGCAAAAAACTTTGTTCGAATGCCGGCCATGCTCTTAGTAAACCAACACGGAATCGCGCGCTACCATCTCCTTAGAGAATATCGCTAGCTGCAGCTATACCGTAGCCAATGTACAACTTGAAGCTTTAATTAAGCACTGGATGGTGGATGGTGCGCACAGAAACCAACATGGCTCGGCGACAGATCGCAGCCATCGCCTTCTGCGAGGACTGTTTTGCCTGCTGCGCGCTCCCAACCATTGTTCGCTATGGCTCGTGCCTGTCATTGGGTAGTGGCGCACTTGACACAGTCAAGTCTCTGGTGCACTCGCGTGTCGAGAAACAAAGACCTAATGGCCAAGCACAAATACGTCTGGTGACATCTACACCACCCGTCTGCCACCAGCCTCTGTCCATAAATAATATGCTTTGAGCAAAACAGCGCAAGTTCCACATCAAACGCTTAATTCGCAAGACACCAAAAGATTTGGCTATGAACATTGCTCCATTGCATCACTGGGCAGATGTGACCCTTATAATTTATTATAACGAGCTGTGTTGAGTTAAGGCTTTTCGAAAATGTAACCAAAATTGCAGACTATGTAGCAATTTCAAATAAAGAAAGAAATTCCAAATCACTATTGAAACTGACAAGATGATAAAACTAGCAATAATTAACGGACTGCTTAAAAGAAAAATTAAATGAATAAAGTTGGCTTGTTGTGGCAATAGCGAGTTTCCATTGGAGGTGATCGGAACAGAAGCGGCAGAAGTGAGGGAAAATGCAAGTCCCACCAAACAAGTTTCTTTTGATATTAGCTTCGTTGCTGCTGTGTGATGCGCCACCGGCACTTACGAGAAATTGGCAACCGTGCGGCAAAAGCGAATCGCCTGGCTTGGTGGCATCAAGCAAAACTAGTCAAAGATGTTTAGTAATTGGGTAGCACAACACTAGCAAAGTCATGCTGAACACTTGGAATATAATTGAGTTTGCTGGTCAAATATCTCGCTTACTTAAAATCTGAAAGTGTAAGGGGCAACTTGATGACCATTTGAAACAGTTTGTTCAGTTGCCATTAATCAAAACTGACTCATGGAGCAAATGATTTCAACTCAAATTAGAGTTGAGACCGAACCTAACAACAATATTCTAGCTTGAATCATCATCAAGCAGTAGCACCGAGTTGTTGTTGTCGAATCAAGGTCCAACAGTGATCCTGAAAGCATGCTTTGGTGATATTTAACTAAAAGAATTGACCTGAAGATTTCAATGTCATATAGATTTCATAAATTTCAAGTCAATTTTGGTGAAGAAATTCAACAGCTCAATAGCCTTTTCCAAAAGGCAATGTCCAATGAAGTGTTATAGATGAGCAATTTCACCATGCATTTTTTTGCTAAAGTTTTGATAATTTAGAGTTAGGGTAGTTTCGATTGCTTTCAGTTTTTACCGTAAAACTCTTTTCTAAATACTACTTTTTTATTAATAGCTACTTCTAGACAATGCATTGAATTTGAAAGTTCGCTTATACACCAATCAGTAGGTAGAATGATCCTAAGTAAATATACAAGAAAATAGATGCACATATGCACATTGAATATCTGCACACTGCAGACAGAAAAGCTGCAACGAGTACTCATTGAGTACGCTGAAAGCAGTGGAAGGGGATCAAGTGGTGGCGGAGTGGGTCGAAAGCGCGAGGTGACCAGTGGTCGACGGCAGCCATGGGCAATTATCGAGAGAACCCGGTGAGCATCGCACGCGGTGTCTGACGACAAGGCGCCACCACCACTCTCCACAGCAGGGTCACTCGACACAGCAGACCGGTCGCGCAACAGGAACGGACTATCTCCACGACCAGTTTGTTCTGTTTTCGCTTGTTACAGTTTCATCTGTCATCATGCTGCTGAGAAATGCAGACACCGAGAAAGGCTGGTAGTTAAGGCTTATCTCCCCTGTGCCAAGCTTATGCACGGCCAGACTATGAAATCGACAGAAACGAAATCCGAGAGCAAATCGAAATTGACAAGGCCACCTAGGCAAACATCATAATAAAATGCTCAACAGAACGTTGACTTGATGGTCACACTTTGCATTGAACTAGTAAATGTGATCATCGTCCGTTGATTATACAAGAAGAAGATTATGAAAGAGAGCAAGTCGGCCACTTAAAATTTAATGAAGACCTAGTCCTTACTAGATTCACGGATATAACACAAATGAAATCTTCAAAAGTGAAAACCTTTTCAAAGTTTCCGTGCTATACTAAAAACAAAGCACATTCAAACTTGTTGAATCGATAACCTATTGCAGGAACAAAAAAGTTCAACACTAAATGTGATCTTCTTAAATAAGTGTGCTCATGATTGAGAGATGTTAACTGCTTATTAAGCAATATCTATCGATACACATCTGGAAACAGATGGAAAACGCAAACATTTGGTTGTCATAAACTGTAGATGTCAATATAAGATCAACAAATAGTCGATTGATTACCAGAAGAGTGAAGAACTGTACAGTGTAGACACAAGACGATGAGGCGAGACGTGAGAAGTGACTAGCGAATGAAGGTGTGGTACCGTGAGAATTGACAGCTCGCTTGCACCAACTGGTGAGACGTTTGGGTGAACACTTGGATTGGACTCGATTGGCAACAATTGGTCATCACATCCAATCACTCTTTGAGGTGGCTAACACCAGAAGGCAGTGGTGGGACACGAGCAGTCAGTGAGTCGAGGGATCATAGGGAACACGTGTTGAGACACACGGCCGAGTGAGGAGCGGAAAGGTGAAAGACCAACACTAGTGCACTAACTCTCGCTCGTACGGCTGTTGTAATGGTAAAACTATGACTAATCATATAGATTCCGGTAGAATTCAATGTGAAGGTGATGCCAGCCAGAGGTAGCCAGACCGAGGAATCACAGGGAACACGTGTTGAGGCACACTGCCGTAAGTAGCGTTGGGGCGAGAGAGTAAACGGCAGTGGATCGCATGGTGGCTCGACGCCGACTGATGGGCACTTTGGGGAGAGCGACCAGCGTGCGACACCAAGCTAGACTGAGCAGAGTGGAGAGAGAGGAGCGAGAGGAGCGTTGTGTGAACAAGTGCCCAAAGAGCGAGTCTCTATCGGAGCGACCGCCCTCTTACCTCGCACCATGCCACTGCTACTTCTCTCATCCAGTGATGGGACGCTAAATCTGATCCAGGCTTGACATAAGCCTCCATTTAGTTTTTCAGCTATTCCATATTAATAACCACATCGGAGGGTCCTTGCTAGGGCTATGCTACTGACAACTTGATATTACCCAATTTTCGGATAGATGTCGCAACATTTAATTGAGCACGCCTAAAGACAAACTTCTATAATGATGAGTTGATTGTAATGGTTGCCAATGACTACTTCTTGATTAGTGAAGACGTGAAGAAATTTGTAAGTTGTGAGGGTCTTCTCAGCGAAGATGTCTTCAATTTGAATTAATATAGCAGCTAATGATGGAGTTGGTGATGCAACTGATGGCAGTTGTATTGGGGAAAGGAGAGCGTTATCGAGTGGCAACTTGGGCCAATTGCCAGAGGCACTGCAAAGTCAGTGATGCTGTCCTGTGACTTGCTAACTTAGCGCTAGAAAGAGAGAACAATTTGTCAGAGGTCAGGGTAACGATGAGGCTCCGCAAGGTCAATGCAGGTTGGTCAAAGTAAGTAGGTGCACCTTTTCCAAGGTGAATAAGATCCACACTTGCTACCTGTTTCACTATCTAATTGACTGGTCACTGACGACCATAAAGACATTGCAACCAAAACACAAGCAGATCGTAAAATGAACCCTCTAATCGTGCTTTGAGAACTGCATCAAGTGTACAGGTAAGTGCTCGTGTGCTTTGTTATGCCATTGAGTGAGATCGAGAGTGATTTGCGGTGTTCTGAGTTGCAATGCTTGTCCGTTTGCATTTGGCTCAACTACTTCCCCGGACATCATCAAAGTGGTACCAAACCGTTGCGCAAGATTCAGACGATGGCTAAAACTGTAGCCGCATCATTGTCTACGATGATTCTGTACAGGATTGCTAACTTGCAACATGCACCGAATCGAATCGATTTTGGTCAAAAAAAAGCATAATTGCGTAGCAATGCCCCTCGCGTTGTTCAGTGGCGGTGCGCGAGAGTATTGGCTGCACACCAATCAGTTGCCTGCTGCACTTTAATTTGCCTACCTGTCTGACCAGCACTCGTCACTGATCGACCCAAGCCTGTCTCGTCTCTGACATCTGACCCCTAGCTCGGTGAAGAAGCGCGTCAGAGAAAAGCGATCAGTGGCCTGTCTGGTGAAGGTCGCGAGGTCGCACCTGACCGCAGAGTGCCGCCAAGAGCCACAGGCACGATCGCGACCGAATTGCCCTAAGTAGTGATAAATTCTGCCAATCTATCCATCTCGCTACTGTACTGCTGTTGCACCAGTAACTTTCTCCAGTGTTCTTCTAGTGTTTGGCTGACCAGTGGCCAAATTATAAATGATGATTGCCCTCGCTTGCAGAATCGTGCGCTTTGGGCGTGCACTTTGGTGTGTGCGCGAGCAGAGGTGTGGGTCGTCTGCATGAACGTCGTTTGGCATAGAGCTTTCACTGCTCGACACGGTGCGGACCACACCACACCACCCGTGTTACACTTCGAGCAGATGTGGCACGAAACGATCACATCGCACTTGCTACCATGTGGCTCCTGTGCTAGTGAGATTAATTTCTATCCAAATGATTTGGCACATCACTAAACGATTGTGCATCGTTGTCATAACTCATCGAGCTAAATGCAAAGTTGGCGTGCAACCTGGCGTTCGAATAGCACACCTCACTGGCACATGGCTCAACGCGTGTGGGAGGGCTGGGCTCGGCCACGACCAAGCTCCCCTGAAGGTCGACACCAAGCCGATTAGTGAAGGTGATCACTTCCAATTGCCACTTGCAAGTTTACTTGATTCTACTCGGCAAGAGATGTTCAGACTAATGTTTCCCTAATTGGATGGTTCAGTAGCTTATTTCAAAAACTGCTCGTGCCATTAGAAGCATCTCACTGGTTCATTGTTGTGTCAAGAAGCGAGTGGATGTAAAACACACATTTTTAATTACAATCACCGCTGGGTAGCTAGAACGCAATGCCGCAAAGTCGAACATCACCGCAGTGTATGGCATGGCTTGCATGTTGTCTAGCGACAAGCAGCTTTCGACACCGCACTCGCCAGGGTCGATTTATCTCAAACACACCGACGCTCGACATGTGCCACTGACAGCTCTGGAATCTGTCTTACGTGTGGACCCACTGTTCACAGACTCCAACCTACCCGCGTCCTATCACTTTCTTCAAGTTTTATGAGCACGACTCGATTGTGTCAACGTGTAGTGGAACCAATCATTTTATTTTAGTTATTACGCTAATTTATATCACAAGCAATTAACTTCATAAAGACAACATAAATACTGTTTGGCATCGAAAGCAGCAAAGACGTGCATGGAAAAGCTTTGTATTGAGGGAGAAGCTTAGAACTCACCTTGGTCACTCATTGTTCAATCGATTTTCATTATCATTGTAGTAGAACGATGATCAAATAAACCAAAGTAGACCTAATTAGGCACACGCAAACCCTCGATTTGATGACTTTGAAGTTGTGCGCAGTGCTTGCTTCAGTATCCAATCATCGAATCGTGCCAAGATTGACAATTGCAAGATGGATGGTCTGATAGAATGCGTTTAGTGCTCAGCGCGTTTGCGATGCTGGTATTGATTTTTATCACCTCTGTCACGAGAAGCCAGCAACAGCAGTAAATGGTGAAGATGGAGATGCATCGTTTTTATTTCTTTTTCCTACTTACTTTTTTGGTCGTTAATTAAATACCCACTGACTAAACAAACAAAGTTAATTCTAATTTAAAAAAACTTGCCCCAATTGATTACCAGACTGTCACTGTGCAGTTTAATTTCAATGAACATATGACCAACGAACTATAGTACAGTAAAAGAACATTTGTACAGCTGTCAATTTTGACAACACTATTTAAATAATAAATTAGTATATTTACTGGTGTAAGTTTCGAAATAATAAAATGAAACTAATAAATTTTAAAATATATTTTCCAACTTGTGAAAATCAATCTAGCATTAATATATCACACCCCTATCGGTTATTCTATTGAGTATTTGACTGACTGGAATTACCTTCTGAGAGCAATCCAAATTTCTGAGAATTCTTTGTCTAAATGTAGTCAGTCTAATGAAACGATTGATGAATTTTGGCCAACGCACAACCTGTATAATGCGAAGGCGAATCATTTTGGCTTCGTCCAATTACGCAATTCTCGTTTTGCGTCTTTGGTGTCGAACGGAGAGAGAGAGAGAGAGAGAGAGAGAGAGAGAGAGAGAGAGAGAGAGAGAGAAGTAGATCGATAACTAAAGCAAATAACTCAGTGCCATCGCCACCACCACATTGAAGTGATCGGTGAAGATGCTGTTTGGCCGGTTGCCTGACTTGACACATGATTAATTGATTATTGAACCAGCTCGAATCAGTTATCGGTTAGATAGCTGATTGCCTTATTGCTTTAGTGCAGTGGAATAGGTGCCAACGAAGCTGCTCCAAACTACTGAACGGTGTCTGCTTGCATTTCCAATTACCGCTTTTCAATTAATCGAAATCAATTAATTGAGCCCAGAAACTGTGGTGGTGGCCAAAATCTCATTGAAATTGAACTAGTTTGGCAAGTCAGCGAAACAATAAACAGATTCTGGTCACAGGACACCTGAGTTGTTTGGAGTTGGTAATTACATAGGATTTTGGTATCTGTGTTTACATTCTCCAACTCTAGATTTAAAACAACCTTAAAAACTAATGTAAATAGATATTAATTATTGTCCGATAAGTATGTACTTCACTGGAAAGTCTATAAGGTAAAATATAAATGTGCCATCGGCAGTATTCGATTGAAAATGCAAAACCCCAGCTAGTGTAGAGACCTCCAATGCGCCTCGGGTTCACTTGATTAGCTCTACACTACTTCGATTGATTTCTACCTTGACTTGCAACGCTACCCGTGCACTGAGCAATTCTAATAAATGTTTTTAAATTTCATTAAGGAAGCACTGATGGCACAGTAGCGCAATACACCAAGCAAGACTGCATCAATCTCAAGAGCGTTCCTTCAACGACAATGGCTTTGCTACTGACTGGCATTAAATCCAGACGGTCAAAGACATAAATCTAAGGCCACTGCCATCGTTGGTAGACCAAGTGGTTAAAGAGGAGAGAGAGAGAGAGAGAGAGAGAGAGAGAGAGAGAGAGAGAGAGAGAGGTAAAGCTTTTCATTTCAACATTTTGTTGCCTAGAGCTAAGGAGGGGGTCTCTTGATACACCCCGCTCGGTGCACTCTTGGGCTTCTCATTATCGCCACTGCACACCGCGTGTCTCGATCTGCCCAGACTTGACTGGCTCGATCAGCGATAGTGGGTAACCCAACACTAGTGATGCGGCTGTGCGATGTGCCGTGCAGCGGTGCGTCCAGTGACCACCTCGCTCCTCGGGCCCACTCACCCTCCACTACTCTGCTCGAGTCCAAATGGAACAGTCTCGTTCCATTAGACATCGGTGCAGTGGCCCAAATGCAAGGTAACTCGAGTCGGCCCACCGAGCACCGATTACGTATGCCGCGTGTGCTATCCACTCTATTCGCTTCTCTTCCTTCTCCCACAAGTGAATCGATTTTGTCTTAGACTTAATTTACATGAAAATTAAATTTTTTTTCTATAATTTGTATAATATTCTTTTATATTGATTCTAAATGATGTGGGAGATATTCTATTGTTTCATTTTTATGTTATTTCTGTTTAAGCCACTATTTACAATAATAATATCAGTATTTTGAGTATGTAACTAAACAAATTTGATAAGTGAGTTCCTTGTACTTCTTGGTAAGTTTAAATAAAAACAGATAATGTGCCGTGATAGTTTGTCAGTTTACTTGTTTACCACAGACGATTTTAAAATCCTTGAGTGAAAAAACCAAATTTTTGAATTTTTAAAAATCATTTATTTGATTACAATATTTAAGATTTATTTGTCTTATCTTTAAACTTTAAATGAAGAGTAAAGTTGATAAAAGAGAAATGTATTTTAACTTAGAAATAAGTACACAGTTAGAGATCACGTGATGCTGATAACGACGTTTGTGGGTAAAAATAACTAGAATATGACTTGTTTATTAAAAGTTTCATGTTTAATTCTTTCATAAACATTAGTGTCAATTTACAAGAAAAATTTGTTATTGTTGTTGAAAAGGGTTATACCCGAACATCATAAGTGACTGCATCTGATGACAGTGGAGAAAACAGGTTTAAAGTGGAGTGGTGAGAGAGTACTAGCGGTAGGCTTTCTTTGCTAGAAATCGTTGAAGATCGGCTAGAAGTAGGGTGAGTAGTCAGTGATGGTTTGCGGTGGCATCTCGCGCCACTGGTCCTCACCACCACTGCCCCATCCACTGATCATCATCACACTGTCATTAGCAGTGGAGATCGCTCTGTTGCTCTCATTAACATTCTTCGGATCGATGGGAAATTGAATACTAAACTAAACCAACAACAAGAGTGGCGGCAGTGACGAGAAAAAGGGAAGCTAGGCCGTGTAGTGCAGTGGTCAGACCAATTTGTCTGCCCGCTCAACTAGTGCTCCCTCCACTTGCTCTAACGCGCCTCGCCAGCATCAGATTCATTTTAAAATCCTATCGCCGATATCGGTGACGGGAAACTAATTTTTTCGTATATTAAGGGTAATTAAAATGGGCTAATTTTAAGGCATTCAGCATCTTTTCTCAGACATCATCAGTAAGATCATTTCAAAATTGCTACGTTTGCAAATGGATTCAATCCGTTGGCGCCGCAAAACTGATGCCACGGTGCCCTCTGGTAGAGATGAGTGGAGATCAGATCGAGACTTAACTGCGGTGCTCGCATTGGTGAGCATCGCAGTTGTGCTCTCGCAAAGTGTCTTGTATGTCTGTCTTACGGTAACTGTATGGTCTAACTGCCTGCTGAGCTCTCCCCTTTGACACGCTCCAGCGAGCGTATGATGCGCCTCGCCGGGACGTGTTGTTTTGTGGAAGAACTGCAGTGGTGGCCCACCATTGGTGGCACAAGCAAATCTCCACTGTCATTCGCTCGATGGTGGTGATTCAAGCCAAGCCGCGATTGGCGGGAGGTGTCGCGTAATAGAATTACGGGCAATCACAATTCAATTGCTTTCTTATTTGGCCCTGTTTTACAATTACAGCTAAATCGCGCCCGAGTGATGCTGTCTGCCCGAGCGAGCCGAGGGTGCCATCCTTTTGGATAAAACAGTAACGCTGGCTAAGCGACACTGTCGCATCCCATGACACTTTTCAATTCCACTTCCAAACTTCTTTTGCCAATTTTCTAGCCAATTTAATCGGTTAAAAGTGGTTCAATTATTAGATCTAGTGCTCGTATCTTCCTGTTTTTGTTTGTGTTGCACTGAGAATGCTATTTGTAAATATTGACTTCAATTGACTGTGATTTCAACTCACGGTAAATGCACGTACTGGGGTCCACTTAACGCATATTGTTCAAGTTAATCTGTTATGGCTACTTACGCAATAGTGACACACACTGGCATCGATCTACACAGAGAAGTTGACGCCGATGCACATACCGGCACAACGACAAGTCAACATGCCTATGGCGCAAATTGAATTAAAGTTAAATTAAACAAATTGAAAAATTAGATTAAGTTTTAAAAGTTTCAAGAGAGGAGAACGAGCCAAAGCATGTGCAAGTATACTCTATAGAGTAGATCGATAAGGCGATCGAATGGAGTTGTCGCGGCATGGCGTGACACGCACGTTAGACAAGACAATCCCGCTCGACAGCACCATTGCCTTCTGGCTGCATAATGAAGCGCCTGAAGAGGGTAGGTTTGGCGATGGAACACTGGACAACTTCACCTCGCGCAGTCGGTGTTGCCATCATTCCTGGTTCAGGACAAGTTGCCGTAATTGGCTTCCGTCGTTCCATTGACTTGCGAGTCACATTCCGGTTCATGCTGTCATTTCTGTCGAACCATCTCAAGTAAACATTTCAAAAATTCTATTTCATAAGTCTCGCGTATCTCTCCTCTCACGAGGAAAATTCTTCTTGAGAAGAAAATTTAGTGAATTTTAAAATGTAATTTCTTCGACAGTGACACGAAAACAATGCTACTTGCAATGAGCGAGTACGGTGAGCTAGCGAGCAGGCAAATCAAATTGAATCGAATGGTTTTTAAATGTTACTCCCCCGAGACCTGGTGTCATCCGGGCAGTGGTGTGCGCTATCGGGTCTGCGCCAGTGCCAGTTTGCCCACCAAGCTCAAGCAAGTGATATAAATGAGTCCCAGTCGGAACCATTGGCAGTATCAGGGAGGCGCAGTCAACCTTCCGGACGAGTGATCAGTCAGTCACTTAGTTGGCAAGGGGCAGTGAGTAAGATGCACGCCAAGCATAAATTGGTCCCTATTTGTCTTCCCGTGGCAATGTCAAGAAGGTAACATCCGAAAGTGCCATTTCTCACTTGGTCAAGGTAAAACTGGCATCAAGGTGCAAACGCACAATGAGGTTTTCTCTCAAAAACATCACATCTCACTAATGCTCGTTGTTTGAATAGACTTGATCCGACAAACGTTTGAATAGTAAGGATTTCGCAAGGTGACAGAAATAGTGAAATGACATGCAAGCGGTAACGTGTTTGAAGGGATCGACTGTAGACACACCATTAGTCTACGGCAAGTTGTAACATTCCTGCCAGACAAACAGACAGTTTCACTTTTACTCGAGAATGTCAAGATATCGATTATTGGAGCAAGATGTCAGAATAGCTGCAAATAAATTGAATTTATACTAAAAAAAGTGTGTGTCAGTTACGTAAGTGAATGAGCTTTATTAATGCTTGGTTCGTCTCCATGCGTGATAGAGCACACGGATGACGGTGCAACCGAAATGTTTTAATCTGATTTATCTCGGAAGACTTGCCTCATTCGTCGAAACCGTCGGTGCGATTGATGGTTCTGGTAACTGTAGGGTCATTTTCGATTGTACAGTGCGCCTGTGCTCAGTGCGACACGTGATGCAGTAGTGCCATTGTGCTAGCAGTGCTGAGCCCGCCATCAGTTGAGAGTTTCAGTGGACACCATCAAGGCACGGATCGATTGGAGAGATCGAGCGTGACGCGTCCGACCCATTCTTGGTGGATGACTTGAGGCGCGAGTATGGCTAATACGAACAAGAGATGACAGAGACAAAGACGACCAGAATTCCCCAAATGGAAGAATTGAACGAAGTCAATTTGCTATTAGCATCGCCTAGGCAGTAGCCAGTAGGCGACGGTGGGCGACTGATGAGCACAATCAGTGCATGGCGCTAGTTCGCTTCTGGTGGCAATCATTGTCGGCCACGACGCGATCGACCACTGTGGCACGCACTGGCTGTGTGCACGTCGCCACGACACTTTCACTCAAGCCACTAATCACTTTGTGCCGCTAGGAAGCACTATAGGCAAAACACCAAGCCAATTTGGTCCCAAACTGTCCACTGGACCAATATAAGACAAACCAAGAAAGCGAGAACGCCGGCAAGCAAGAATTATGGGGAAAATTAAATGACAGATTAAATGGACAAGCCGTCGGAAATGATAGTTATTAATAACCGGCTGAGACTTATTAGGTCTTACCACGAGGACACTGACAAAGCGAACAATGCCATGTCAGGCCCGAAGAGGAATCGATCAGTTATAGCAAAAAAAAACAAACCGTTTTTGAATTACTGCTGATGCCTGCCCGCTATCATCATCATCAATAACAGCAGTAATGCGCCTTACAGCCAGCCACCCAGCTACGCTGATCGGCATCGTTGAGCGAGCAAACAAGCAGTAGGTGCGCTTGTTAGCTTCTTGATCTTAGAAGACATCTAAAGGGAACCCTTAGTTAAGCTTAATAAGCTTGACTACTCAAATGCAAGTCATGACTGGAAGGAGTTGCAATGAAATCAATGTAATGACACCCACCATAATTCTTAAAACTGTATGCTTGCAAAAACAAGCAGTTTTCTTGTTAAATCTTTGGAAAAACAATTGCTATAGAAAATCTGATTTGACATACGAGTTGCATTGTGATCTTAGAAAATTAAATATATAGTAAGGTTGAAAGTATTTAAATGAACTCTTGTGCATGACTAGCTTCGATTGGGGTAATGTTGAGAAGAATTGACGTAGGGACCAACAATGAGTGATGAGGTGTGAGTGCCATGACGGTCTTGACGGTACGTCATTTGTGCCACACTGTGCAATTGGACCACTTGGGTTAGAAGGAGCAGCGCGTGCTACACTTGCAGATTGGTACGCGTGTCTCTTGCGCTTCACCGAATGCGTTCTGGCTCGAGGCGTGTCTCCACCCAGCAGCCATCCAGCAGCCACCCGGACACGGACACACGCAGTGTAGTCAGGGGTGAGTCAAATCACCACCAGAAAGGATTTGCCAAAATGGCCATCGTGAGCGAGTAGAAGGCGAGCGAAACAATTTCCAAAAAACTCAATCGATCGAGCAGTGCGAAATCGTTTCGTGCCGAACCATTCCATCCGACGGGCACCATTGCTGTGTTGTGCGTGAAACAACTATCCCTAGTGAGCTGCGACTAATTGCAGATGAGATCCAGTTGAATATTTAAGGCAATCATTAGGGCTCTTTGGTTTATAGTGAACTAATTTTAGTTGCGCACACATCTTTTTCTTACTTTTTTCTCGTACTGGCCAACATGCAATGAGGACTGGAGGAAACGCCCGCCACAATCGATGGTCCTTGTGGGGCTCGCAATCTCAAGTGGCGATGACTTGAAACACCCAAACGACAATCACCACGGAAAAACAATAATTTCAATTATGCTAATGCTAATCAGTGATGGGAACAAATCAAACTGTCGGACAAATCCAATTGGCCCCTTGTGTGAGCTGCTGATCATACAACTAAGCAACCTGTCAGCAAGGCAAATTGACGAACACAGCTGTTGGTACTGTCGATCAATCGAACACTGCAGACCAGACTGTTAACCACAGCTAACAATTAGATCTTGGCTCGTCTTCCAAGCTAATTGCTGTCCTACCATGGCCCAGTTTTGGAACGAAAGCAACAAGAAACAAATCGATGAGAACAAACCGACCAGAAACAATTGGCTCAAATTGAGTCACTCGATCGCCACGAAAGCACACTCACCGCTCGCTTGACATCGAGATAGAAGCTCCACGATGAGATTGGGCCAATCTCTAGCCACTGCTCATAACAATCCACTGAGATAGAGTTGTTTAAGTCGGAAACTTGTGTTTCAAATCAAAAACAAACTAGAGCATACTATTAACTCGTATCTACTTAATTTAGGTAATTTCATATGAAATGCCAATTTAGTTATTTGGATCAAAATGAGGTTACAATTATTTACAAAGAAGAATATTACTATTATCTAAACAACAATTACTATTATGATTAATTCTAACATTACTTGTTTATAATCATGTATAATCTTTAATCGATAGATACACACTTATTTCTTTAGATTTTATTCTAGACTAGAAAGGTAAATGTCTTTTTTATCATAAATCACTAACGTATGATTGTGAAGTGAAAGTGACAATAACAGATAATTGTATAATTTGACACGCCGCCGACTTGTTTGATGTCATTCGGGACATCAAGTTGCAACATATTTGACAAGCGAAGCTACATCTATGTCGATTTGCATTTGAACAACAAGAGTAATTATAAAACAAGCTCTCTCGACATGAGAAATTTTCAAGTGTTGGCAAGCAGTCGACAATTGGTGGAGCGTTGATCTGCAAAAACAAAATCATTTGATTGACCGTCTTTGCACTGTTAGAAGAGTATCGCCACTGAAACTATGCGTTTAATGTCAGCTCCACTTGCAACACTTTCAACAAGCATCAACAAATCTGCACAATGACTGGAAGGTTTCGACGGCTATTAAGCCACATTGGTCAGGTCAAATTAAAATACTCAGCATCATTACGATTGGTGGAGTGGTCGATGGTGATTAGTGTTTGCGCCAGCCGATTGTGTTCGAACTCGAGTCGTCGCCCAGAGAGGGAGAGCAGCCATGGTGAGTTTTGATTTATTGCTCGACACCACAGTGATACGTCCACCAACCAAATGCACTGATCTAATTGGTCGTCTATTTGGATCACAACTCGATTACCAATGACGATACTAGCTGACATTGCCCATCCATGACTGACATCACTACACCACCAAACCAATCGTTGCTATTTGTAACCAATTGAGCATGATACTCAGGAGTTTTACTCACCAATCAAAAGTTGACAATTGTTTCTTCAATGATGCCCTGTGCTCCGTCATAAGTTAAGCACCAATTGTATTTGATTGACAATTTTGTTCGAATAACTTAAGTTAAAGGTACATGTGACGCCATCTCGTGGACAAATGATGACTCGTATATGATTTAAATCTACAAAAACTTTTAAAAATGGTTAGAAACACGAATAATGGTGAAGTCTATTATAATATGAATAATTAAAATTTATGTGTCCAAAATGTGACTTGTTACGTTTGGTGGTTTTGTAGGTTTAATCTGATACAAAAAATGTTTTACATTTTGAAATGTAAAAAATCTGACTTTTTTGTACGATTGATTGGTATTGATGCTTGTGTCAGTTATGCTCAATATATGACGAATAGAAAGACACAACGAGCATGGTCGATAATGGAAATATTGGCCCGGTGGAAGTCTCAGTGGAACATAGGATGCCCTGCTGGATTTGTCCATTTGTCACAGTAGCAAGGATCGACGGGCTCATGTGCTCTCTCACTACTGTCAGTCAGTCATGTCACTAAGCCTCACCATTCTTACCGGATAGCTTTGTTTTAAGAATTGTTAGATTTGCTTTTTGCTGCTTGGACTAATTTTACTGCTCGTTTGAAGGAGGTGGGGTTTGCCATCGCTAATGCTACTGTCACAGACAATGGACTACTCGGGCTTCAATGCAATTGAGAAATACACAAGCAAATGCGAGTTGCACCGAACAAGCCTCGGATAGTTGTAGTAGAGTGAGCCACTACGAGGGATTAATCAGAAATGCAAACTCTGAACAAGTGTGGCCAAATGAGAGCTATTCATCGAGCACTCAAACAAAACGCGACGCGGAAAGTGTCAGTCGCGTTAGCATTGACATTATTTACGATATACACACGCGCAGAGTCTACGAGTAAATTGAACATATTTTTTGAATGATCTACACTAACTGAATCAAGAGAAAGAGAGACAGTAATACACTAGTGACTCGCTCTACATTAGTGTGCTTTCGCAACACCAAACAGCGATACAGAAGTGCAACGGTAATGCTACTTTTCTCTGTTCTTCTCGTGACAAGTAGAACTGAATGAGCTTCATGAATGAAATTCATTAACACAATGCACCTAATCGATATAGCAGCTTTCTAGTCAAAAAATGAAGAACATTATTTATTCACACGTAATTATGAGAGAAGTGTACTGCATAAGACAGAAGTCAACCTTGTTGGTGAAAACCGACTAAGCATCCTGGCGAGAGGGTGAGAGTGAGAGCTTGGTAGGTTGTTTCGATGGCATCATCCGATGAAGGGCGACAACCCAGAGACCACACGCATTCAAATTGGGCCAAGATTTATGATCGATTTGAGAGAGGCAACTGGCGCAAGATTATCGCTGCAGCACACTGAGACTGCGTATAAATTAGATGTAGCAAAGCAAAAAATAGTGGTGAATTAACGATAAATCACTACTCACCTGACAGGCAATATCAATGTGCACATGGTTGCAGCACCAGTGGTTACTCGAGGTATCTCGCATCCGCATTGATCGACAATCATGCTGACCGTGCCGGTTTAAACTTTAAAAAGTTTTTGTCACCTAGGGTATCCTTGAATGAGCGGGCATAACAAGGCAGGTTGTGCAGGCACTAGCCAATCACATGCTTCGCCGATCGCGCTCTAATCTTCAACAACTCTGTTATAAAATTATTTTTGACTTTTTCCATTAAAACCGTCGAACATAATTTAATATAAATCAAATTTTAGTTTTTTAATAATGAAAGCGTTACTAACGTTAGCTGATCGTTGTTGACCAGTGAAAAAGTTTTATGTAAATTTGAATCACTTTTTAGTTTAGTTAGGTTGATTAACCTTGACAGCAAACCAAAGAAACCAAGAGACAAATGTATATATTAGGATTAATCCTAGTCTACAATAAAGTTATTGTGGTTGATTGCTGCCAACAAAGTAATGAAAGCAACTCAGTGCCGCAAGGTCCCAGAACAGCCATGCAGATTGGAAAGAGTAGTAGATCGTTGTTCTTGTAGAGAGGCCAATAAAAGTCTTATCAAAACAGAACGCGTCGAACAAACAGTAATGAGTTAGCAGCGAATAATGCGAAATAGTCTGCTATACCCGACAATAGAATCTAATTAAAAATTAGCTTGCATTTTTCTATTGTGGCTATTTTGCATTAGCCGCGGTTAACTCAACACGGGTTGCAAACTTTGCATTCGCCATTAATCGAATTGCTCCTCACTTTGGAAAGACAATTAAAATAAGGGCTTGATTGAGCGTGCCAATTTGGATCTGTTTGGTCAATGTGGTCCCATTTGGAGAACTATCGAGAGATTGGCCGCAATTGAGTTAGCTGTGGACGCGTCTTGCCCGAACTGGTCCCTGGTGTGGCTACTAGCTGTGCGCCTGATTCATCACTGCACCGTCTAATCTATGGCCAAACACGCGTCGGGCAGTGAGCAAAGTGCGCCGCATCCAATCACACTTGTTCCCTCTACAAGTCAGACGGTCGATATATTCTGCCTTGTTTCTTGACTGCCACTTTTCTCTCCCTGCACCTTACCGCATGATTAATTGTTTGTTGATTCTTCAAGCAAAAATTAATTACAAAAACACTTATATTAGTTTGATTCAGAATAAATCAAATCACAGACATTGGACAGAAACCAATGATGATTTACACAAATTACAGTTTTGTCATCTAACTAATTTCTTGAAAAAGTAGAAATTGACGAATATTCTATTTAAGTTTAACTATACATGACTCTCTATAGATGCACTTTGCGTTCTCATATTGAAGTAGATCACTCTCACTACCACATGACTCTGCTCTACTCAGTGGCACGTGAAATCTTGTGGCGTTAGACTTAGCAAGCCAAAACTATTTCTTGCCATTTCTTACCCACTCTCCCATAGCTGACTGTCTGGTTGATAATTGCTAATGTCAACCGGATGAGAATTTTATGACCAGCTAACGTCATCATTTGGAATCAACGCAAATAACGCCATATTCCACTCTATGTTCAATTTCATCTGAATCAGTCATATGGGTAATATCACAGATAATAACGCTATCTCAAACGAATTCAATTAGATTCATATGATATTGTTTACAATAGTGCACAAATATTCTTGTTGATTTGTTATTTGTAAATAAAATAGCGTGTTTCAAACGTTTATTAAGTATTATCATTTATAAATTAAATTAAATTACAGTAAATCAAAATCAAACGAGAATGACATCTTTAAAACTTTTAGAGTTTTCTTGATTTAAATTGAGTATTATTAAAATTTATAAATATGATTAACAGTAAAAGTGATGCGTTGTAAAGAAAGAAGGATAGTAGGAGTAAAGTAGAGATTTACAGTCAATTGCAAGTGAAAACTAGTTATATCGAGGAGATAGCTTTATGGCTTTGGAACAATTGTAGTTTATGCGTTGCTTTATTGTCATTCATTATCTTCTCTAGGTTACTTCAATCTCACTAATCCTTGTACTTTATCCAAGTTAGAAAAGGTGGGTTAAGTTGTCTATATAAGCATTGGTTGAATCTGAGCAAAGTACCTTCATTCCTCATTCCTCAGGACAACAAGTAGGTTTTAAAAAATGAAGTTTGTGATCGCGTTTTGTTTGGTGACTGCGGCCATTGCCGGACCTGTGCCCGACCTGAAGCCTTACCACCCGATGCACCGATTGGGTCTGAACTTCGAAAGTGCTCGTCAGACCGATGGTTTTATTGTTGGTGGTGTGCAAGTGGGCAGCGGTGAAGCTCCGTGGCAAGTGTCTCTTCAGCGATCGAGCCATTTCTGCGGTGGCACTATCATCGATGCCAACTGGGTGCTCACCGCAGCACATTGTGTCTCAGGGTCAGTTGATTACTACATGCAATAACTCAACTAAACTAATCTAACTTGTGATTGTAGAACTTCACCTAGCCAGATCTCTATCCGTTACAACAGTCTGAAGCACAACTCAGGCGGTAGTGTAGTAAAAGCTAGTGCCATTTACGCACACGAAGGCTACAGTAGCTGGACTTTGGACAACGATATTGCTTTGATCAAGGTGGCCACTCCGTTCACTTTGGGCCAGACCAACGCTGAAAAAATTGCTCTTCCTACTGGTGGTAGTGATGTCTCCGCAGGCTCTAGTATCACTGTTTCTGGCTGGGGCTATCTTAAGGAAGGCTCGGGTAGTCTACCCACCAACTTGATGAAGGTATCTGTGAACGTGGTGGACCGTAATGAATGCAATGGATATTATGGTGACAACCAAATCACCACCAACATGATTTGTGCCGGTGATGTTCAAAACGGTGGCAAAGATTCGTGCCAGGGTGATTCAGGTGGACCGGTCACCTATAACAATCAAGTGGTTGGTGCCGTTTCTTGGGGTTATGGTTGTGCTCGTCCAGGTTACCCAGGCGTCTACACTCGCGTGGCCAACTATCGCGACTGGATCAAAAACAAATCGGGTCTTTAAAACCACGAATGCATTGCGTTTTTCTACTGTTTTGCACCACAATTCTTTATGTTTTGACAATAAAACTATTTAATTTATATTACTGTCAAGTAGAAACTTATTGTCTGACGCTTATAGAAGCCAAGTGAAGCGCGCTGGGACTAACGTGCTAGACTTATCTCAAGCTAATTGAATAGCAAGCCATACAAGCTACTAATGAATACACAGGAGAATTGCAGCTTGCTCCATCACTCTCAAACAACGACCCAACTACTTGGAACTACTATGAACTTTGATTTTAACTTTTAAAAACAATGAGAATAGTTCTAGATAGAAAATAAAGAGTGCAGAGAGAACAAAATTAATTTCCTTGGAAAGATATAATGTGGATTGGCTAACAACAACTAACTTGGGCACTGAAACGATCTAATTGGAATCAGACTCGATCTGTTAGCCACAATTTATAACTTTTTAAAGCGCACTAATCTATTTAGTGTTGGACACTTGGAAGTTCCGTTTCTCAATCAGGAAGCTCTAATCGAAACAATTGGCTCCATACTTTGCTAACTTCCTTAATTGTAAAATAGATTATACTTTACACTTCTTAGTGCAAACTTGCAATTGTTGAAAAAATGTTTGTATTTCGCATTATTATTATTTTATTTTATTATTTAAAAACTGCAATGCTTAAATTATTACCAAATCGGCACAAAAGAAGAGCTAGTTTGGTGAGGGCGAAAACAATCCGAATGATTGAGCGTCGATGACTATGGTAACCGATAAACGTGTGGTAGCAGGGCACAACTGATGACCAGTGGCACCGGTCTCCAGTGACTATCTCGAGCGCACCTCTAATGGATTCTCGGATTGCAACACGTCTCGGTGGCAGGTTGATCGAACCGGTGTCCTCGCGGTCCGATTAGTTTCTGCGCCTATCAGCTGGCACCGGGACTCATCGCCAAGGTGGGCTGAACTCATCAAGCAGGCAGACAACCATATTAATTACAACATCCATTATCATCACTGCGTGACACCAACAATAGACCAATCGAGCTGGTCGCCTCTGGTCTCCGACGCCACTAGTCGACTTTATCGGCGCTTCTAATCGCTCGCTCGCTCTCTCTCTCTTTCTTTTTGATTATGCAAATCCAGCACCAAACGCAATTACCACTGATGAGACAGACGTCCAGTGACAGTGGACCAGCATTGGGTCCACTTTTAAGTGATATTAATTCGAATATTAATTGCACTTGCTACAAGCTCGAATAAATCATTTAACACAACATTAGTAGATCGGAGACTGCACGATCCGAGTCTGTCATGGACAGCCAATTGGCACGCTATTCGACTTATGCGTAAAGGAAATTAATTTAAATTTGCTGTAGTGATGATCGGCACAACATGACTTGTCCATTGATCGGTGAGTGGGCGCTGTCAGCTCGCGTTTCCACCACCTCGACCAGTGTCCATGGTGTCGAGGGAACTCATGAATTATGGACTGCTTCTCCTGATTAGCTACTGGTGCAGCTGCACACCGCACTACGTACCAACCAGAGCCGGACAATACTCACTCACCGACACTTCTCTTTACCGGCTCTTTCATACTTCACTCTAAATGATTATTGCCCAAATACATCGAAAGTGGATTACGAGACATTCTAATAAGAACAGCCACACACAACACAAGTTAAACTACCAAATGAGTTTCTAGCTGCCAGTGGTTGGTGACTATTCAACCTGCTAGCCTTAACCGAAAGATTTATCCAAACGCTTTATAACCAAAGTATTTTTAAAAGGCGTCAGCGCATAAATCTTGTGTCTCTTAATGTTTTGATTATGCATAACCAAAGTCAGAAAAGGAGATGAAAAGTAAAACCGCATAATAGCACTTGCACTGTTTCGCTCGTTCAGCAGCAACAGTAGCACTTGGCACCGAGAAACGCTATCGAGCTAAGACACGCTACATTTGCGCGAAACAATGGAGCGCGAAACCTCTCGCAAACATGACTTGTAAATGTATGTATTTGATATTCTAATTACATTAAGCACTCAATGGCCTATAAATCATGGTCGATTTTCTTTTAAACCCATGCTCAGCGTACAACAAAATTTACTTAACTTTAATGATGAGTTGGTTTGTATTGCCCAGCCGTCTAATGTACTACATAGCACCAAAACTTAATTGAATCAGAACCATCATGATACAACACGACAATAAATGTGCGTCAACTCACAGAGACACTTATGCCACCTTAGCATATCTGGGATAATGATATTAGATGGCATAGCAGAATCAAACTTTAGACCAAGGTAGATTGGGTTCGAAAGTAACTAAGGCCCAGGGCCAGAGGTAATTACAAGTGAAGTTTTATCCACCCACACTCATGGCTATCGGCAATGAGCCAGTACACCAATGGCAGAACTGTCGTTGCAATTAATTTTCTCGACCTATAGAATATTAGTCCAACTCGTTTTCTGAGCCATTTCATATTCAGACAGAATGTAAGATTGAGTCAAGCGAACTGTGGCCAAATCAAATTAGATGTCAGCGATTCCGTGTGTTGGCAATGTTTATTTACACAAAAATTAAAGATTATTCTTGGTATGAGATAGAATATGAACGTACCAACTGGAATATAACTAAGATTGGAAGGGAGGGTTGGAATCAAATTGAATTAAGCGCACAGGGGACAATCGCATTAGAGCTGCACTGCAGCGCAAGCGAAGCGACTCATTTCACTCGCGTCACCTCGTACTTGAAGCAGCTCGGGCGCGGCTGTGCAAACAGGCTCACACCACTAGGCCACACATGGCACCACTCTCGGGCCCAGCTCACTGCGCTCCACCAATTTCACATTCGGTTGCATTTGTTTCACAGTGACACTGCAGGCGCAATGAATGGTAAATCGGCCACTTCGAATGCCCATTTAATATTAATTGCCTAGTTTGTTGGTTGTCGGCTTGCCGCAGTCAGACTGTGATTCACAACCAAAAACCACCCTGGTTTACTCACTGACATAGGCCGCGTGAACCAGCTCACCAAAAGCTCTGGATAAATGAGCAAAATCAATTAGTAGCAAGACTCATCTGCACTCCACTCAACACCGAGTCATTAATCAAAATTCTAATTTTGGCCAAATTAAATTCACAGCAGTGTCCGCGGCACCAAGACACGCGCTCCCGAACACACCGACGACACACGCGAAATTTATCGCACTGACAATGCCGAACAGCAATGACCTATAGATAAATCTAATTAGTCTAATTGAAAACGAACATACCATGCCGTTCTCACTAGTGGTAACTATTTTTCATAGCATGCCAGAGGTGAGCCAGTAGCATTCACCTGCCCGCCACACACCATCTTCAATAGGGACTCTCTAGTTCTCATTCACCTTGCCAACTCGTTTATTTGCGACAGATGTCGCTTCACCTTGCCCTTCTCACTAGTTGATTTTCTTAGTTCCGTTCAGTTTGCTTCAAGACATTTTAAACTTATGAATAATATCTATTGATCTAAGCAAGTGGGCCAGATAAAATTACCCAATCTGTCGGCGGGTTGTCAATTGATTGGACCAGTGTCAAGCCCTCGCCAAACACTTTGATGGTTGGACTAGATCTGGAGTTTAAGGAACAAATAACTTGTTCTTTTGACTGTTCACTTGGGCCTGATCAAATCACAATCGAACCAATGTTCATTGTTTGCTAGCACACCAATCCAGCAATTGGTTCGTCTCGGTTGCAGTCAGTAAAATGCAAAATTAGAAGGTAATTCAACTTGGTTGAGCAAAGCCATTGTGGGTGATCTACCTTAGCTTAGAAAACGCATGCGGCAACCAATTTGTAGAAGTCACCTTTGTGTTGGCGGCTAGGTCGAGCAGGCACAATGGAAGGTAGTGGCGCACAATGAGGTGAGAAGTAATGTGTTCATTCGCGCCCCTGCCAGTACAATTCAACTACCACCGAGTTGGGTCAGTCGGGTCAGCGATGTGAAGGCAAGCAGGCATCGATGGCAAGTGCGAGGCGAGACACTCTATTACTATTTCAAATTGGCGACGCGCGCATTGAATGACCACCTGCCGGCACACTATGGCACTGTCTATGGCTATCACCTCACTGGATTTACCTCACTCAATGGGGTCTTGCCAATCGCCCTGGCTCTCCTGGCGGTCTTTTTTCACATTGTTCAGATAACGTGGAGGCCAAAGGCGAGCACCGAGGACACAATGCTCGAAGGCAGTCTGAGTCTAGTCATGCACTGCTCACTTTGCCTTTGGGACTTACTTAAATTAGCCTAACACTTAATCCAAACCATCACCAAATCAATTCGTTTTCTTTTGAACTACAACCATATTTGTAAGGTAAGCCTGAGTTTCAATAAGAGATCTATTTAAGCTGTGGTTAAGAGACTCAAGTAGTACTAGTTGTAGTTCAATGAATAAACCGTTATACCGAAGATTAACTCTCGCCCAGTTTCCACACAAAGACTATGTTCAAAAACAAGATTAATATTACACATGCCAACAAACAAAAACAAACGTTGTAATCAATTAAAGCACTTATAAAATATCAAAGTATATAATAAATATTGTTTTCATTGGAACATAACGTAGCTTCAACTTGACGACTTGATCTAATACCGCATGCAAGTGTGGTTACTCATGTCATGAAGAGAGAAGAGGATATGCTATCGAAGCAATACATTAAGATTATGACAAGTCGGCTCGATTCAATTAGAACCGAAACAAAAGATGAAAGAGAGAGAGAGAGAGAGAGAACATCGCTCGAGCAGTGTGATCAATTTTTTTCACTTTCAATTCAAAACTCATCCATCTTAGGGCGTTATAAAAAGACTTTCACTTTCGTTGATGCTAGCGCACGTCGACCCATAGCTGTCTCAACTTGAGGTTATTCTTGCCGAGCCTGGCTTAGGGCTTAATCAAGGTTCTTTAATCGTGCAGAAAATGTGAAATATTTGCTCTCTCAACGCTATTACTGCAAAAGAAGATCGCCGACAACTCAATTTCGCACATTTGTACACACTTTGTTCGCCGTAGCTTCAACTTTTCTCATTCTTTCTCGTTTTACTCATAAAACATCACTAGACAAATTAAATTGGCATCTTATATTGGCTAACTACTTTTCACACAATACTTTTCTTAATCATATTTCAAAATTAGTTCAAAGAGAGATCAAACGGCATAAATGGATTATGTTTTGCTTCTTTGATGTTAAAGTGTTAACTATAATATATAAAAAATATATTTTACAATAAACAAGATCAATTTTAATATACAAAATTAGAATTTCAAAAATAAATTAAGTGCTCATACTTGGAGTGTGGCTTAGCGGAAACACTGGTCTATTCGAATTGACGCACTTTAACTTTGTTTGATCGCTGGCGCCATCTTGTGAGCGGTATGAATGACTGAGTGAATGACTCAGTATTCTGGTACTCAGTGGTAAACCACTCGATAATAATCATTCAAGTAGACAAATAAAGGGACCCATGTGCAAGATAGAATTAACACAAATAGCTTAGTCAAATAAATTTATGAAAAGTGAATTTACCCAAAAACCAATTGACACGTCACACAGGATATTTGCAATTAACTTATTCATCACGACTTAACTATGCAGTGTGAATTAAGAAAGTTATAACAATTGCTCGGTCTAATATTCGAGTAATCAAATCACTGGTTTTACTAGACTAGAGACACATGGGCTTAGTGGTGACTGTGTCTTGACTCCTTGGCAATCGTAGATGGATGAGACACGCGTTCTGCTCGGCACACCGCCAAATGGAGCGGAGTAATGCGTAAAACTGTTGGGGTGAATAGTGAGCAAGTCATACAATGACAGCCCGGCTAGTCACAGACTACTCGGGCATTGGTGGAGAAGCACTAGTGCTATCGGCTGGTCAAACAAGTGAAGCCGCGCATGCAGTCCGCCAGATGCATCGCTGTTTAGCTCCAGTGGCCCACTACTCACTAAATATCTTCCTAAGGCAGGTTATAGATGTTTCCCCAGAGAGGTGAGTCTGCAATGAGTGTTGAAGTCTAGCCTGATGCAATAGCCATAGATCATCCATGCTTACTTTATCTCTGCTCACTCTACAAGCTTGACAAGTATTATAGTGGCTTGATTGACCAAGGAGTCAATACCATTATGCAAAGTGACCACCCAATTAGCATAGAAGTGCGTGTGGGTCAAGTGAAGAAGTGTGCTTCAATAGCCCTTAGGATCACACCTTAGAGAAGGACGCTATGTCAATATTGTCTCAATGAGATGGCAGGCGCGTCATGTAGTGAACTCTCAGAATCAACTACGAGCCCTAAAACCCACCCACAGGCGATAATGATTGCAAAGTAAAGTGAACAATGCAGCCCTAGCTCGTGAGCACTACGTGCCCGGAAAGCCAGAAATGTTTGATTGGCAAATTCGATTTGTAATCGACTAACATGCAAGGTATGCCACTCGCGGGTATTGCCAATGCTAGTTTTTAAGCGCAAATCAAATTTTAAATCATTGCGTTGATATTTTAAAATATTCCACACGATGCCAAATTGGAAGTAGAACATGTCGGTGCCTCGAGTCGAATTTCATTGTGTTCTGTGTAGTTTAGACTTGTAGTCAATGTCGCCAATTTAGTTGGTGTTTGCCTTCTGAATTAGCCAAATCAGCCAAGGCGCAAGGCAGCCAGGAAGAAGATCCAATCAGAAGGTTCTGGGGACCGAGTTGGGCAAGTTAATCGAGCCACTGCACCGAACAGCCAACGACTGTAACTATTAGGAGCAATGTGGGGTACTGACTCGACCCGAGTGTTCTCTAATTCAAGCCTAGTGGGCAAAATACATGTGACATACATGTATTCAAGACTGGCAGCATGCTGTATCGAGTTAGCACAACATTCATTTTGAGAGTTCAAGCTAACGCAGAAAACAGCCAGTAAAATGAAGAACGAATTGAATTACACCCCTTGTTAGACTTTCAAATGTTTGTTTCCTTTTAGAAATTAGAAGAAAAATAACACAGTATTCCATTTGGAACTTTTTTCTGTCCTAACTCAGTTTTTGTGAA
>DVQH01000039.1:0-62930 GCA_018231625.1 Papilio phestus
GAGAGAGAGAGAGAGAGAGAGAGAGAGAGAGAGAGAGAGAGAGAGTGAGAGAGAATCAAAATCTAATAAAGTTGCACGAACTCAATTAATTCTAAATCTGTGTTTGAATGTTCTTGGTCGTGTTCGGAGCTTGCACAAGTCTCTCTCTTTCTCTTTCTCACTCTCTTTCTCTTTCACTTCTGAAATGAAGTTTTTTCCAAAAACGATCAAGCAGCACCGCATCAGGTTTTGGCATGTAAATTATTCCATTATGTAGGCCACCCCGAATAGTAGGAAGACTCGAGTTTGGATGAATTTTGATTCACCTACCTTTTGGACCAAGGCTTTTTATATATTAGCATCACCATCACCATCATTGAAAGTATTTTTCCTAATTTAATGATTCGAGAAAACTCCGTTGCATCCTGGATGCGTGCAATACTAAAATACCAACAAGCACAATGTCGTGTCAGTATCTTGAAAAAAATCGTGTTTCGAAACTTGGTAATGTGATCTAGGATGTAAACTATTATTAAGTTAATACTAAAATATAAAAACAGTGTACCTATTCGGGAGGAGTTAATTTTGGCACTGTTCTCCATTAATAAAGCAGATTAATTAATCATCAGTGCATCATCGAATAAGAACAGAAGCGGAACATATCTTTACATAGGCTCAATCCATCTCAATTTCCCACCAAACCGAAACTCAAAACTATCCAACCACTACCACTTGAAAGCTTGAGAGCTCCTTTTCCTCAAAAAAAGAAATAATTAATAAATAATAATATGACAAAATATAATTCTTGTTGCCATTGCTCCCTTTCTTCCTCTCTCTCTCTCTCTCTCTCTCTCTCTCTCTCTCTCTGTGTGTGCTTATCATAATACCAGAAGGGTACTTTCTCAGACAGTCTGAAGTGGGTAATTGGGCAAAGAAATTAAAATTGAGGCCTGAGTGTGCGAGTTGGTCGTTTAGACCGCCAAAAAAACTGCGCCAACAACGACAGATGATGAGTTTCTAAATATAAACCACCACACTGGGACATGATCCATATAGGTAAAAGATGATGCTCATCGCGTTGGCAACAAGAGGCTCGAGTAATAGTGGTCACTCCACATGCCTTCTAACCATTCAAGGCATGGTGAGTGCAAGGACAACTCGGCAATACTCAACAATACTGCTTGTGGTGACTTACGGTCCACCCAACCATCCACTCCACATATACACATATACAAAAGCATCATTACCACCTGGTGAGAAGAAGCTATGAAAGATGTTTGCTCCCACTGGCGCGTGGCATTCTTTTTCTCATGACATTCTTTGTTTTTCTTGTCTGTTTCTTGATGGGGGTCAAACTAAAAGATGAAGCCCCACAGTATCCAAGGTCGTCAGAAAAGGTCGTCAGAAATGAAAGATTGAAAGATAAATATCGAATGAGAGAGAGAGAAAATAAAAGAGAAAGAGAGATGGTTATCAATTAAACATGCTAGGAGAGTGAAGCGGGTTTGCAGTGGCAAGTGGTGGAGTGAGTGGAATTATCTTGCCAGCGATCGAGGTTCTGTCAATATTGACATAATGAAAAGATTCGAAGTGGGCTCGGCAACACGCGTGCCACTGCACATCAAAAACATAAGGCTTCAGAAGAAACACACACACGCAACTTTCTAAATCTAAACAACTTGCTCGCTCTTAAAAGTGTCTAAAAATTATTTGAAAACAAATAGAGAGAAAAGGGGAAAGAGAAGAGAGCCATGCGCCGCGAGACATCTCACCATTCAAATTTAAATGTCAAAGACCAATGTTAATCTGACCAATGTGTGTGACTCTCACATATGCGAAGCAGCGTATAACCTCTCTTCAAAACTTGAGAAAAGCAATCTAACTTGTTTTGTAACTAAAAATACACCAAACCAAATTTTTTAAAATGGAGGCAGAGAAGCTCACTTTTAGGCTAAAATAACCTTCTTACTCATCAACATTTTAGAAAAGTGGCCTAAGGTTTTCTCAAATAACTGAAAAAAATTTACCAAAATTATCAAAATGTATAGAAAATCAAGTTGAAAACATACACTTTGAAGAGTTTTAAATTTTGTAATCTATAATTTCCATGGCCATGGACAAACGATTTTTATCCTATATTTAAAAATTGTTTTTCGGAATTTTATAAACTTATTTAAATATAAATTTTATTTCTTTTTTAATGCTTTCTAATCATCATTCGAACAAAAATTTCTTTGTAAACGTTAAACTTTGACTTAAAGATAGGTCATTAGGTAATGTAATTGCAAGTAATCAGCAGTAAAAAGTAATTCTAGTTGAAATTGTAATTTAAAAAAACAAGTATTCAACAAAATTCTGTTTGACAATTTATGTATAAAATACAGCTCAAAAATAATCATTTAATGCTTCAACACAGCATCCAAAGTGCCATTTAATAGTTTGTGAACTATCTCTCACTGTCAGCTCAGTTTTCTTTCTATTGTTTCATTTAAAATTTTAAATAATAATAATATCTAGTATTGCAGATGGCAGCGGGTTGATCTTGCCAATTAGTGGACCAATGACAGCAAAAGGTTGGTGGTGAGAAACACGATTGCACCAGTGAGGCACCAGATCCAAATCAATTCTCAAAGGAGGTGGTCTGCACATCAAAGGGGTCGAGCGACCTTTCCACTCTGCAGTCCGGTGTGTAAACACACCACTTCACTCAACAAAACACTGTAGCAACCCAATCCGATCGTTCAGGGTACAATTCAATTGAAAAACCAAACCATGGGTGAAAGAGAATCAAAAGAGATGAGCTATTATCACGCTTTTTCGTTTTCCTGGATTCTTCCTTAGCACACAGACAAACACAAACACTTTCTGGGTGTTAATTTTATAAATACTACATTGTAAAGTGAAAAAGAAATGTTATAAATAAAAATGCTTTATAATTTAGACTCTTCTACTTGAAAGTTAAAATTTTTTATCATTATTATTTTTTCTTTTCTCTCGTTTACTGAAAAAATACATCAAACACTTTAAAATACGACTTGAAACTAAATCAAGACATTGTTCGGGAACATTTTTATACTCTGGTTTGTGTTGTGGCCACTTGAAATAACTTGTCAAGCAGTTTTGAATATATAGCAGATTTTTGTGAAAAAACAACCTTTGTTGTATAGTGTTAAGTGGTTAAGTAATTGTTGAACTGTGATGACTATTTGGTCTAAATCTCGTTTATTTTTCTTTCCTATATATTAATGAATAATATGGTCATGGTTTTCTATGTTCAATGTTCTGTCATTTTTGGTATTCTGCCAGCCAGGTTTTTGTACTGTGAGAGTTACGCTATTTCCACTGTGCTTAACTGATTCGAATCTAACTTTGTTTTATAATTTGAATTTTATTCCAATTCGATTGAAACTCTTCGAATTCACATTCAATTTGATTTGGATTTCGAACTTTTCCAATTCTCACTCGATTCGTTTCGAATTTTTGCATTTAAATAATTTAATTGATTTCTCTTCTTTGACTGAATTAAAACACAAAATAAAGCTCGCAAGATTTTACCGTTATCAACACTATAGGTTATTCCAATTCAACCCAACGGATAGAAGAGTTCAAACTAGTTCACATCACTCTTACCTGTTTTGAGAAAGTTGAAAACGTTTTTATCTTAGATCAGCATGGTTTTTCTGATGAAAATGGCCCAAAAAGTTTTTGTTAGCTTATTAGAGTCACCAGTAAGCAAGACTGTGTGGGATATTTGCTTTCTTGCTTTTTTTTCTTTTCTCTAGATTTTTTTCCTATTTAACTGTCCATCTATTGACTACTATAGACTGTATCTAATTTCGTCATTTTCACCCAAATTCAGTCCCCATGATTGTTGCAATCTCTCGAGTGAGGCGGCAAATTGAATTAATAAGGAACGACAGAGAAAAGGAGAGCAAAATCGATCAATCAGTCCCTTGGTGAGTTTCGGCACACATACTCCCTCTCATACACACTAACCCTCTCTAGGTTTCTTCATAGTCTATTTTTTTGTTTAGTAGAACAAAGCTAAGCGATTTTTGCCGCTTCCAGGTTGTCATGTCTATCGAAATGGGAAGTGAGAGTGACTCTTTGGCGCCATGATGACAAATGTGAAATACACACACACGCACACACATCGAGCTAGAAACGAGACAATATTTCACCTTCAATGTCTGCTCGGGGTGATCAATAAGATAGGCGTGACTTGGCTAGGTCCCCGTGTGCCAAGTGTCTCCCTTTCCACGTCTCTTCACACTGACAAGCTCGTAAGTGGCAACACTACCCAACAGAGCACTCTCTTTCCCTCTCCTCGCAATTACCTAGCCCAGGTTCTCCAAATAAGTAACAAAAAGCAAGAGACAAGATGGCAGAGAGAAATTGGTTTCAAATTAAGATTTACTCTCATTTAGTTGCTTTCTCACTGTCCATCCAACCAACCTTTTACTTCACTCCCGCCGATCATTAGGTGAGTTGAGCAATGGCATCGTCCGTGAAACACAAACATTGTGTCGTTATTTAAATTACTAGATCGGCGTCCTGTTTTTGCATTCTTGCCAGTTCGTTTTGTTACTCAAACGTAAAATGAAAATAGAAAAATAAAAAAATATTATTATTCAAATTCAAGTAATTTTTCTTAATAACTCTTTCAGTTCAATACTCACAAGCACTCGCTTTACTTCTTGTCACTTCTCAAAAAGGCCACTTTGTATTGCCAAGATAGAGAATCCTTTTGGCCGTTTCTTGAGTGTTTCCTGTATCGCATATTCAAACTAAACCCGAGCAGGATGATTTAGTAAGTTCGGGTGAAAATTGCTCTAAAGCACTGTGAATGAAAGTTAATTAAAGTTTCAGCCTGCCGCTAGGAGACACTACAGTCTATAGCCCTAACCTTTACTCAAAAATTCCGCTCACAGCTCCATCTGCTGGCATGTGTTTACACGTAAGACAACGTGCACGCGTGTCTCTTAGCATCTTAATTGAGCTCAGTTGTTTTATCGTCTTGCCCGGTGTTGTCTTCTCTCGTGAATGCGGTTTGCCACTTGGTTACCCCGTTGGCAGAGCTTGTTGCAAACACTCACCACTACCACTCGAAGTTTACCTCGTTTGCTATCAAAACCTCAACTCCCGAGAATGGCTCAAAACGATTTGATCAAGCAAATCAACCAAAACCACGAAATCTTACTCAAAAGGTTGAGTGCTATTGAATCGGCTATTGCTCTTCAGAAAAAAATTGACAATGCCAACGTCACTACTAGAAAAACTGACTTTCTCAATGCGGCAGAAGTGGAAGAAGAGAGGCACCGTTTGGTCGATGAGAATCAGAAGCTGAAAGCAGGGATAGTTGAATTGACCAAAAAGCTGACTGAATTAGAAGTTGCGGTCAAAGGTGCCGATCAAGTGGCTCCTATAGAAATGATAAAGAAATCTGCTCGATTGGCAGCGAAGAAAAATGTAAGCAAGGTCGAGGTGGTCAAAGAGGAACTACCAGCCAAATCGCCACCTAAAGAAAACATTTCTAAAGCAAAGGAGTCGAAGCTTTCGCCTGCTGAATCTAAGGCTAAATCAAGCGGCGTGTCGAAAGAGGGCAAATCAGAGGGAAAGGCAAAGCAACCCAAACAACAGAACAAGCAGGAATCTGAGCCAGTTCAAATCGATGCCAGTCGACTCGATCTTCGTGTTGGTCGCATCATTGATGTAAAGAAACACCCTGATGCGGATTCCCTTTACGTCGAGCAGATTGAGTGCGGTGAAGAAAAACCACGTACGGTGGTTTCCGGACTGGTCAAGTTTGTACCGATTGAGGAGATGCAAAATCGATTGGTGGTCATTCTGTGCAACTTGAAACCTGCCAAGATGCGAGGCGTCACGTCCGAGGCTATGGTGATGTGTGCCAGCACTCCAGACAAAGTTGAAGTTCTCTCTCCCCCTGAGGATGCTGTACCAGGTGACCGAGTTACTTTTGAAAAATATCCTGGTAAGTCATTTACAAGGTGTTCGATTCCTATAACACTTCTTTAATTCTAGGCACTCCTGATACTCAGTTGAATCCCAAGAAGAAAATCTGGGAGCAAATTGCGCCAGATCTCTCCACAAATGAGCAACTGATGGCCACTTACAAAGGCGATCCTTTCGTTGTTCCTGGCAAAGGACCGGTCAAATCTGCTACTCTCAAGAATGTTGCCGTCAAGTGAAATCAACTTTCTTTTAATTTATTAAGTTACAAGTTAACATTGTATCTTGTTTTAAAAAGTTTTGCTTAATTTGATTATTCGTTTTATGATGTCAATAAGATTTTGATTGTATTGTTTATCTCGTTTTGTTTATATATTCAAATATTGATATTGTTCTAGCGGCGGACTTTAGAAAAACAACAGCTTTTATTTTTAGAAAAAAAGGTATTCTCGGACAACTTCAACGCAACCAAACAAAAGGTTTATTGTTTGAGAGCAACAATATTTTTGTTTTACCAAGTTATATTGTTAATTAGAATAATGTTGATTAAACAGAATTATTTAATTAGTATATCTCCTAGGTTATAGGAAATGGTTAGGTTAAGATAAGAACTGTTTTGGTTAAGTCAGGCTACCGTAGATTAGTTTGACAAGACAAGTTTGTTTTTGTTATTCATTGTTGTCCTAATCTCTCAAGTTTCATTCCAATAATGTGGGTTTGTTATCTCGTGTACAGTTTAATTTAAAGAGATCACATGTGTGGGGTAATAAACAATGAGTTGTGAAAGCATCAGTCACGGGGTGTGTGGATGTGGTTGGCATCGTTGTAGTGCTACTTTAACCAGTGGAAGTGGTACTGTGGTTGGCTTGGGTTTGTTTGCCCGTCTGCTTGCACACTCCACTCTCCCTCTCTTTCTTTACTGCGCTGCTTCAAGTAGAGATCGATATCATATGTGAAGAGCCGTAGCTTATTTTGGTCACTTTTTAAAGTGAAAGAAGAGAGAAAAAGCTTCACATCACTACAAAGTAGTGTTGAATAAGCAACACCTTTTTCTAGGAGCTACCAAAGTCTAGCTTCAAAGTGTTAACTTGCTTGAGCTCATGGCGTGCGCCATAGCTCGCGTAATGCGCCACAACACTCCGTCCTGGTGATTATCTCTCCTTGGCACCTCACTCCTCGCTCGGTCTGGGTTGTCTTGACCGCCACACTTCTTGACCCAACTACCTCCTTCACACTCTCATCAACTCGGCTCATTTATACAACTCTTGTCAACGCTCACACACACTTCTATCACTGTTCTATATTCATATTAAATATATTATTTTTTTATGTGAGATATCGCACAAATCTTCTCTATGTTAAATTACTTAAATGGTAAGAATGCTTCTTTGGCAAATTCTATCCGACTAGATCATCTCAAAGTCAGGTGTTTTTAGCTTTTTCTAAATATTATTTCATGTCATGGCATATCTATTTTATTTATTCACCTGGAATTGTTTTCTTTTGTTTACAGATTCAATGACTTATAAGTGTTTGCATCATTCATCTTCATTTGTCGATTTTCTGATCTTTAAGTGAGAGAAATAGAAGTTTATTTTCTGTTGAATGAATGTATATGTTACCCGTTTAGATCTTGGTTCCAATGTCCACCCGCAATCACTTTCAACCGAGCAATCAAAACAATCATCAATCATCCTCAGCCACTACCAAACTTCTTAGTCAAAACAATGTGCCCAACCAGTATCAGTCTACCTATCAGAGTTTTACCGAGCTAACAGATCCCGTCTCTAATCCTCATCTCTTCATTCATGTGGCTTCTGGTCAAAAGGTTTCCAGGCCGTGGCAAGCCTATATTGGCGATCTCGATGACTTCTTCGAGCGTATCTACTATTACTACCAGAAGTCAGGCTTTCTGTGCATTGTGATAAAGCACTTACTACAATTGATTGAAATTCTTCTGGTCATTGTGATCACCTTTTTCTTTGTTCACTGTGTCGATTATGGAATACTGTTCAAAGATAAGCCTCTTCCTCAAGGAAATTCACTCAAGATCACAATTTCCGACTGTTTAATCCCGCTTTCAGAAGTACGCGTAGACAGTCTTACAATCTTACTTTTGGTGTTTGCTGCTGCGTTTTGGCTGATCAAGCTAGGCTTTGCTATCTACACAATCGTCACCAATTATGCTATTCGTGCATTCTTTATCGAAGCTCTTCAAATTCACGACCCTTCGCTCTACTCGTGGCAAGAGGTGCAAACGAGGCTTATCCGAGCTCAGTCGTTCTGTCTTCTCCGAGAGGGTCATCTCGACGAGTTAGCTATTCACAATCGATTGCTGCGACGCGCTAACTACATGATTGCTCTCATCAACAAAGGTGTACTCCCTATTTATTTTCGAGTCCCTATCCTGGGAGATGCTATCTTTTTGACAAAGGGTCTTGAATTCAACTTCAACATACTCTTCTTTCGTGGTGTGTTTAGTTTGTTTGAAACAAACTGGAAACTCAGAGAGGAAGTGAAATCTCCTTCGGACCGTACCGAGTGTGCTCGTCGCTTTGCCAAGCGTTGTGTGGTGCTTGGCTGTGTGAATCTCTTTCTCTTGCCTTTCATCTTAATCTGGCAATGTTTGTACGCCTTCTACACGTATGTGGAAGCCGCCAAACGAGACCCAAGCACATTTGCTACCCGCACGTGGTCACGCTACGGTCGTTGGTTTTGTCGGCACTTCAACGAAATGGATCACGAACTCGACCAGAGACTGAACCGAGCGCATCGAGCAGCCACCAGATACATGAATTCCTTTCCTTCACCTCTACTCGAATTGATAGCTCAATTCGTGACCACGGTGTCTTCTATCATGTTTTCGATCTTGTTTGTGCTGAGTGTCTATGACGAAGATGTCATCACGGTAGAGCACGTGATTACCGTCATGACTGCTCTTGCAGCGACCATCGCCTTCTCGCGAGCTCTTCTGCCTGACTCGGAACCAAATCGGTGGACTCTTGCTGAGCTGGATGCCGTTATTCTTCAGCACATTCACTACCGACCTCATGCTTACCCAGCGCACACCATTCAAGCACGCAATTCGATGTCCAGTACTTTTGTTTACCGTAGCACTACTATCATTGATGAGCTACTCAGTCCAATCATTACACCTCTTATTCTCATCTTTTCTCTTCGACATCGGGCTCTTGAGATAGTTGATTTTTTTCGGGTTTATACTCTTGAATTGGCTGATATTGGAGATGTATGTACATTCTCACAATTTAATTTCTATCAAAATGGAAATCGCATTTTCAACGATTTCCAAGCGGGTAGCCAAAAGAAAGAGGAAGAGATGACTATACCCACAGTGAATCCGGTGTCAGATGATGATAGGCACACAACGCGACACGGTAAACTCGAGCTCAGCTTGATCAACTTCAAGCTCACTAACCCAACTTGGCAACCACAAGACACAGTCCAGATGCAATTTATAGATCGATTCACTCGACAGTCGAAGATTGAAAACGAGGTGTCGAGGTCTACGGTGGACTTTCGCTCGCCCACCACTTCGGGCATAGAGCCCAGTACTAGTCAGCAGCAGCGATCGATGCGGGAGTCGCTGATCGATGATTCAGGACACGATGTGATGTGGAGTGGCTTCCAGCAGAAACGCCGTCGCTTGTTGCATCTCCGCTTCAGCGAAGTCTTCTCCGAGCAAGAGGAGCGCGACAACGACATGTCTCTCAGCTCACTCTATTTCCACCAGATGCGCGCAAACCAATCCACTCAGCAGCTTAGCGAGTCACAACCTCAACTACTCTCCAACTCGCAAGTGTTGACCAGAAGCAATTTAGTGGCACCCACTGGTCAAGAGTCGATCCCACTCCTACACCACTCGGCTAACGATCCTATCAACCCATGATCACAGCTCCCAAAACAAACCAAACCCCTTGTTTGCTTGCTTGCTTCTAGATATTTTCTTAATTTTAGCTAATTTTGGCTTTGTTATTCTTATTTTTGCAACTAATTTACGAAATTAAATTGTGAATAAATTTTTATATAAAAGTTACTTGTTTTTCTAAATATGATTTTGACAAATTGTGTTATAACATAGAATTATTATGTGTAGTTGCTGTGTTATAAAGTGTTATCAGTGATTGCCATGTAATTCGTATATAGAATATATAGGATTTTGGATCAATTGGAGTTATTGACAGTGCAGATTAATTGGATGGAAATTGATTACTAGGCGGGTTAGAATAATCTAGTAACCAAATGTTTTTATTAATGATGCAAAGTAACTAATTAAGTGTTTTAAAGATTTCTACAAGTTGACTCGCTGTGAATTGAACTTTTCTCGAAAAGCCGGGTAAATTTGATGTTACCATTGAACCACTAAATGTTATTAGAACATTAGAATAGTCTCGAATCGACAGAAGCACTAGCAATCATAAGGGTGGCATCGATGTCAAGACATATTTATCATCTGATGAAGGCTGACAGATTATTTTGAAATAACCTCCAGTCTGTTGATTGGTTAGTAGTGCTATTTTTGTAAATGCAAGCCTCAAAGTCAAAGTCATCTTTCTCTTCGAGAGTCGAGGTTGCGCTTGCTATCGTGTTGATAATCGCCAGTGCATGCACGCTACTAGTGGCGTTAGTGTGGGAAAAGAGACGCTAGAGATCATGCATGACATTCGACAATTCGCTTGGTGAGACACTGAACCTGAAGGATATTCCCGGCATGTCTACCAAACCATTGATTGGCGCTATTGACCAAGGTACCAGTTCATCAAGATTTATCGTCTTTGATCTTTCTGGTTCTGTGATTGCTAGTCACCAGATAGAAGTGACCCGTCAATATCCTCGTGAAGGCTGGGTTGAGCAAGACCCGGAAGAACTATACCAGTCAGTGGCCAAATGTCTCCACGTGGTTTCCGAGAAGTTGACCTCACTTGGCTATGAGGCCAACCAAGTGCGTTGCATCGGTGTGACCAACCAGCGCGAGTCGACCCTAGTCTGGGACTCGGTCACTGGTGCTGCACTACACCCTTCCATTGTGTGGTTAGACAACCGAACCACAGACCTTGTGGACCTAGTGCTCGATCGCATTCCCAGGCGTGATCTTAACTATTTTAAGCGCAAAACTGGTCTTCCTATTTCAACTTATTTTACTGTTTTTAAGCTTAAGTGGTTGATTCAAAACAATTCGGATGTTCGGTTAGCTTTGCAAGAAGGGCGTCTTCGTTTTGGAACAGTTGACTCGTGGCTTCTATGGAAGCTCACTGGTCACCACCAAACTGATATCACCAATGCAAGTCGAACCTTGCTGATGAATCTTGACACTTTAGACTGGGACCCAGAGCTTTTAAAGCTTTTTGACATTCCTCGATTAATTCTGCCAGCCATTAGACCCTGTTCATTCCACTACGGACAAATTTTGGATGGACCTTTTCGTGGAGTTCCCATTACGGGTAAGTGATTTCTAAGAAATGTAATACGTTAAATAATCCTTATTATTTAAGGCGTAATTGGCGACCAGAACGCGGCACTAGTGGGACAGCAATGTTTTGATCGTGGCGAGACTAAAGTGACTTACGGTACCGGATGCTTTCTCATTCAAAACCTTGGGCCAGGACCTTTGTCATCTCTATGGTCTGAACTGCAACACGATGCCAAACAAAAGTTGATTGTGACTGTTGGATATCAACTGGGAAACCAAAGTCCATGCTATGCGGTGGAGGGCTCGGTGGCCATTGCCGGAGCCGCCATCACATGGCTCAGGGACAATCTCAATCTGGTTCGCGACTATGACGAAGTGGAGCAAGTGGCTCGACAAGATGATTCCACAGGTGGACTTTACTTTGTACCCGCACTTCAAGGTCTTTACGCGCCCTACTGGGATCCTAACGCTACTGGCACCATTATCGGAGTGTCACAGTTCACTCGCAAGTGTCATTTTGTGAGAGCCACTCTCGAAGCAGTTGCTTTTCAAGTAAGTTTTGTTTTCCATATATGCAAAGAGAATACAAATACTTTCCTCCAAAGGCAAATGATATCCTCCAAATGATGGACCCTGGTCGACCTTCAATTAAAGTGGACGGGGGAATGAGTTCAAACAATCTTCTCTGTCAACTGCTGGCTGACATTTCAGGAGCTGAAGTGATTCGACCTGAAGTGACAGAATCCACTGCCTTGGGAACAGCCATTGTAGCGGGGAGCACAATCAAACTTTGGTCATCTGATGTGATTCACAACTTTATCCAAAACTATGACCGATTCGAGCCAAAGATAGATGAGAAAACCCGAGGAGAAAGAATAGATTCGTGGAGAATGGCTGTAAGGCGCAGCATGAAGTGGACTCGAGTGGAATACCGCGAACAGAGAAAATCACACTACCAGCGTCTTGCAATGTTGCCCATGATGCTTTTCGTTCTTGTCTCATTTGCCACTCATCTCATTAGTAAACGTTAAGAACTGAACTATTCCACTCTAGACCATTAAATCAATTCATTTTCAAATAAAATCCCTATAAATGTTTTATTTCACATATTGCCGATAATTTCGGATATCTACAAGATCTCGTGTTTAATGACGTAACTGTGGTAAACAAAAAATGTGAATAATTGTGTAAAGATGATTAAATTTAGACTCACCGTTTTTGTGTTTGTATTCTATATGGTAGTGTTCACTTCAATCGTTGAAAGAGTTTGGGTGCGACGCAGTGGTCAACACAGTTCATGAAATCGACCACCTCCTCGAAGCAATTCTCGGTGGTAGCCTTCTTCGAGTTGACACGTTCGGTACACTCATCCAGCTTGTCCTTGAGAGCTTGGCAATGTGCAGAGGCGCACTCCTCGCGCAGCACTGTCTGAGG
Organism: Papilio phestus; assembly: GCA_018231625.1. Taxonomy (NCBI): domain Eukaryota; kingdom Metazoa; phylum Arthropoda; class Insecta; order Lepidoptera; family Papilionidae; genus Papilio; species Papilio phestus. The sequence continues at coordinate 12,812 of DVQH01000039.1, forward strand.
GTCCACCAGCTCGGGTTCCTCTTCTTCAGCGCGAACCTTCGGAATTAGAGGCATTTTGGTGTTGGGTGAAACGCGAACTTGAGAAAGAGAGAGAGAGCAAGAGACAATTTACTAGAACGATCTACAAGACAAGCAATGCTGTGACACACAACGCCGCTCACGGGCAAAAGTACACACATGCAGACAAGAAGGGTCGTTCACAGACCACGTTCTCTTGCGTGTTTGTGTACTTTTGGATTTCAATCAATCTCAAACAAAACAAATTCGTAATATTCGAAATGAAAAAATTCAGTTTATAATTTAAATGCTCAATTTAGTTATGCAAGTTTAAAAACTTATTTTATTTTTTTGTTAACTAAAGAGAGAAATCAGGTGAAAAAACTGAATAAATCAATTGATAGTCGGCTTGAATAATCTTTTGAGTAAAGACTCTCTCACAGCGCTCGATTTCGACAAGTCCTATCTTCCGTGCCAGGTTGATGGATTCAGAATTGGAATCGATTGCATTCCATACTATTCCATTAGTAGCAACTCGAAGTGAATGCGCTTTTAGCAATGATGTTGCCAAAGATTCCGCTACTTGAAAATTGTCTGAGTAAAGAGGACCCAGCATCATGCGACCAGAAAATGGATGCGGTCTGATGCATCCGTATCCTAGAAATATACATATTTTCATTGTCAAAAAATTCCATTAAATACAACAAAATCTACCTAAAACCTTGGAGCCATTTAATGCTACACGAATAGTATAGTCAGGGTGTTTAAAGACAAACCCAAGTAACTTCTCTCTTGATTCTTGATGTATCTTGAAATCGTATTCAATGATCTTTGAGTAAAACTTTTGTGAAGGCAAAATAACCTCAATGTTTTCAGATGAATCTAATAAGTTAATTTCTGGAATGCCAACCAGATTTACCATTGAAACACCCTCTTTAACCTTGAAACCTGATTGTTTCATGTATTTGTCTTGCATTTCGGGTACTGCATATAAGCCAGCATTTCGAGTGGCCACGTAGTCATGACATTTTTGAAAAAGTTGAGAGCCAATGCCTCGACCTTGATGTTCAACTTGAATTCCATACAAACCAAAGAAAGCAGTTTGTTGTGGACCAAATGGACTGCCGCACACTCCTACCACCTAAAAGGATTGGATCAATTAGCAACTGTATCAGGCAAAATTCTTTTTACTTTATTATTGAGTGTAGCCACGAAAAAAGCTTCTGGGTCTAGTTGCAAGAAAGCCTCTACCGTAGCGGGACAGTCAAAGACATCGTAGTGGTGAGAAAAACATTGAACCGCCTCGGCGACATCTGCTGGCAACATTGACCGAATATCTATCTTCAAACTCATCCTTTAGACGGGCTGGTGGAAGTTCATTACCAGGATGGAGTGAAGTTAATTCGAGTCGATGATAAGTGACACAAATCTGGTGACGGAGACGAACAATGACCCAGTTTGGTGACAGCGATGGCCTAGTTTCGCTGACCAACTTGGTGTGGAGGCTGACAAGTCTTAAGATGCTGGTGACAATATAAAGTGTCGCTGAATATGCTTGCCTCGAAGTCACAAGTCAGTCATCGAGCCTCGAAGTGACGAGATAAGTCCGAGCGAGTCATCCAAACAGTGTGCCATCATGCTAGTCGCCTCTATCCTCACTTCTCTTCTTGTGATAGCCAATCATGCGCTGCCCACACATTCCAGTAAGTCACTCGCTGCTTTGCTTTCACTTTCTATTTCATTCACGTGGTAGTACTAGACACTATATTGAGTCCATTTTAAACTATACAAAATGCATTTATATTTAAACAAAAATATACTCGAACTAGAATTAGGGGGAAATTGATGACAGAAGATAACTAAAACTGAAGTAACTATGTTGATGCGTCCATAGTGGGAACTCTGCTGCACGCAGGACCATCGTGCATCATCAAGCCGCGGCATAACTTGGACCAATCGTCAGCAGTGAAGCATCGTGGAATCTGTTACTCGACATTGTTGTGCAAGCAGAAGGGTGGAGTGGCCATTGGCAAATGTGGTCTGGGCAACTCATGCTGTGTGTGTAAGTGAAGCGTTGTGAGTTGTGGTCATGCTTGAGCATCTCGATTGACCCACGCTTCCCTTTGGACACCAGTTCCGCAGAGTTGCAACAGCATATCGGTGCGCAACTCGACCTACTTCACCAACGCTGAGTACCCGTCGCTGGTGAATGGGACTAGCAGTGGAGGCGAGGAGTCGAGTCAGTGTTCGCTAACCATTCACCGTATGCCTGGCATCCACCCAATCTGTCAATTTAGGTTAGTCGACCTCCACCAAACCACGAGCTAACCTTGTACTCATTTTTGCTTCACCATCGCTCACTGCAACCAGACTTGACTTTATCGAGTATGAAATTGAAGGTCACGTGATTGATGCGGCGGATGGGTGTAAGAACAAACAGAGTGGTGTGGCCGACTGGATCACACTGAGGACGATGCACACCAACGAGGACCTCGTGCCGGCAATCTGTCCTTCGGTGGGACAGCATGGTACAAGCTCGCAATCAACCAGTGGCACTCATATGATCAATCTTGAATCATATTTGACAGTGACCATCGACATTCGCAAACACATTGGTCCTTTTGTGCTCACGGTTCACGCTGGGTCCTGGACCGGACGGCGGAGATGGAATATTTTGATCAATCAAATCGAGTGCGGCCGTAACACTCACCAGATGATCTGGAGCAACATGATCAACGATCCTACAGCATAGCTTACCTCTGTCTCTTACAGCTAACCATTCAATGAAATGGTCACGGGGTTGAATCGAAAACTTGCCTTGATTCAACAAGTGTCACAAGCCAACGACACAAAACAAACGGTTAACAAAAACCATTGTTAATGCTTGAAAGTGCCTTTTTGTTTTGTTGTCTACTTGCCAAAGCTTGATGTTCATTATCATTGCCTCATTTTATTATATGTAAAAATTTCAACTCATATGTAAATACATTGCACAACTTGGTTAGGAATGCTTTGAAAAGTGGCTTTATTATTAAATTGTCATTTTCTTGGATATCGTTTTCATATGATAACTGTTATTGTTGAGATTGGAATTAGTTGGTTTGTAAGAGAGTTTAAGTTTGGCACGGGCCCATTGTGCTAGTCGCGAGCTAGGTCGCTCATTCACTTGAATCACCACAGGCTGTGAACATTGTGCGATTGGTTCGAGTATCATCACTTTAGACCGTTGTCTCTGTTGCATCCGGTCGAAAGTTCGATTCACTCGCTCGTAAGAGACCATTCGTGACTTTACGTATCTCCGATATATAAAATGAGCCATAAATAGTGCTCCAAAGCCAGCTATTATTAACAACACACCAACGATTAGGCATGAAATCACTATGATTAAAAATAAAGCATGTAAGCAAACTAATAAGATTGATCTAAAATAGTATACTATACCAGAAATTTTAATTAATTCATTATCATTAATAGTAAATGTGTTGCTTGAATTATCTATTAGAGTTGAACTAGTCTGATTGTCTGAAGTGGGATTCACTTGCTCGTGTGAAGCAGGTTGGTGAATAGTAAGTACAGTGGCGGCAATGAAAAGAAGTGCAGCGAAAAGTGCAAAGGCCAAGGCGAGTCGACACGAGACGATGGCGGGCCGGAGATCAGACGGCGCTTTGCCTGTTGAGTATCGATACAGCGATGTGAAACGAGGCATCGTGGCAGCACCTCATGTCATTCCACTCGAACACGCATATTGAACAATTTGCACAATTAGCTAATCCAAACAGTTTCACTTGAATCATTCTTGTATAATAGAAGATATATTAAAACCACACTCACCATGACATCTAATCAGAAACCATTTAAAGTTTGCGCCAGTGAGCTGATCAAATTGGCCGCCAAGTTGATGTTGTCTTAATGTCAGCATAGCAACAATTGTTCATGTTTATAAGCAAAATGTCAATTCTGCAGTCAAGTAAGGGAAGGTAGACGGTCGAGGCAAGAATTGAGTGGTGCCACCTCCTCGTCGGTGCAAATCTCTCAATTAAGCGAGTGGTAGTGATCTATGCGGTGGGGGATCATCAGGTGTCTCGCGATCACTTCCAAAAATGAACTAACCCATGAGCACTAGAAGCACACCACCAGTAGCAAGTGAAGTGCGTGGAGTGTTGCGTCCAGTGGTCTCAATGCCAAGTGGGATTGAGTGGCGCGTCGAGCCGAACCTACGCCACACACGCAAGCATCATTAGAGAAGGAAGCCATCGGCACCACCGCTCCCACCAGTCCAACCGATTCAATCGAGCCAACTCTCGACCTACCTCATTCACGCCATTATAGCCACACACATAACCACATTGTGACCACAATTAGAGAAGGCGGCAACACTCGAACCAACCATCCTGATGGTGGTTGGCACGCTCCACACTCCTAACTTGCCTTGTCTCTCGATATATGACACTGGGCAAAACAATCAAATCAAATTACTTTAAGAGATGATATTTCAACACATGATGATCTAGCATTTCAGATAAATGTGAAACATTAATGAGATCCGTTCAGTTTTGACAAAAGTCATATTTAATAACTCCGATCACAAACGAATTTAACAAGGTCTATTATAGTATAAAATGAAAACAGGTAACAAAAATGGTTAAACTTACTACAATCTCCATCAAAATCTTCAGCAATTCATAGCGGTGACCACTGGATTGTGAATCTTAGTCTCATAGTACCACTTGGGGAAGACACGCTTGTAGAGAGTCATGAGAACTGTATCCTGTGAGTTCAACTGATGATCGAAAATGCACTTCATGTGTCCATGTGTACCGAGTGGTTCAAGAATGTGTCCACGCCGGCCGTATTTAGTGCGCAACTCCACCGGTCGGAACCAGAGAATATCGTCGCGGTTGAAGAACATATACCTCACCACGGCGTGCTTGCGATTGATCTTGAAAGGGTGACCCGAGAGAACGTATCGCTTAATCACAAGTCGGTCAGGTGAACAATCGAGCAGAGAACCAGTAGCAACCAGAGCTTGAGTACCATCCGGATACTCTTTATAGACCAAGACGGGTGCGGGAGGAAAAGTGATCGGTGCATAAATGGTGGCAACACAAGCAATATCGTTGCGCAAGAATTTCTCAAACTTGTGCTTATCTCCAGTAGTGTGTGCCGAGAAGATAGGTTTGGCTGCAAAACGCCGACAGCCAATGTGGAACACAAGACGTTCCTTGGAGCGAATAGGTTCGGCAAAAGTGCTCACCTTCTTCAAAACCACATTTTGCACAGACATTTTGTGCTCGTGAGCCAGTAACTCAAAAAGAACCAAGGTACGCTTTTGGTAATAATCAAAGCACTGGCGCGGCACATTAATCAAGTACACTCGAACATAGTAGCCTGGGTCAGCACCAATCGCTTCAGTCTTGAAAATTCTTTTCTTAGTTCGATTAAAGTTTTCAAATTGAAAGATCCTAGAGTAATCGGGTGGGAGATTCTCCGCACTGTCCCATGTCGAGGTTCGGAAGCTCTTAAGTCCGCGATACTTAGAAAAGCGCTCGCGAGCAGGTTTATCGACGGGTGTATCAATTTCATCTGGGAACATCTCGTACATTCGCTGCTCTTTGAATTTGGTCAACATGGCAGCATCTTCTTCGAGGTTAATCTCCTCATCGTAGTCCATTTGCTCAACGTCATGCTCAGGCTCAGTCTCCAATTCCTCTAAGTCTTCAGTTTCCGAGACTTCTTCATCGACAGGAGCAAAGCGAACGCGCTTAACATTACTATCTTGTTCCATTTCCTCTTCTCCATCGCTATCTCCACCACTTTGGATATCTTCATCTTCCGAATCAACAATCCAAGCAGCCTGGTAATCAGAAGTTCCTTTAGGGACTTTCTTTTTTTGCACCACTGACTGTTTCATGTCTTCCTCCATAGAGCGCATTTCCTCTTCAAAAATGGTTTCAACTGGATTTTCACGCTCCAATGAAGATCGCACATTAGGATCAGCACGTTGGCGATACTCAATCATATTCTGCTTTGATTGATACGGATTTGAAATCGACTCAATCAAATCTATTTGAAACTCGCCAAACTCTGGTATATAAGCTAACGAGTTAACGTTGAGTGGGTTTGAGCGAACATAGCCATCGACGACCAAAGTACCTATGTCAGCACATTCTTGATTTGGAGTGAATAGCACCTGTTCAGCCAATAATTGAGCACGACGTGCACAATAGCTAGTTTGTTTGCGTTTCACATTTGAACAATAGTGAAAAAGTTGAGCAAGATCTGATGCGTTGTCCAACGTGCGCAGTTTATTGGCATCAAGCGTCCCTTTGTAAAATTGGTCAATCATAGCTAGAAGGGCCTTCTTAATACGATCCTTCTGTTTTGGGTTGGGTACGTCATTCATGCCAATCACCGAATGAACGGTTTGGGGCAAACAGTGGTTGTAGATGGCATCCAACACGGCAAACTCTTCCCGAGCAATCTCCTCTTCTAACTCAAATTGTTCCACGTCGGTCGAGTGTATCACGAGTAGAATATCTGAAATTTTTGCAATATCCAAAGAAGCAAAAAGATCTTGTCTATCCAGACAAACAATTTGGTATCGAGTGCGAAACTTAGGCAAATCAAGGTAGATGTGTCCATTGGGTTGAGTGTGCACCGTAGCAGTCTGGTCAAAGCTTTTCACAAGATCGGTAAACCGTTCAATGTGATGCGAGAAATCAATCACTGAAATAAGAATAGGCGCTGTAGCAAATCCACGGCGTGCATTGAGTAGTTCTTCACGTTTCAACTTGCGAAGTTGAGCCAACTGATTTTTACGCACAGTTCGCGACACAGATGAGCCTTTCTTGGAGCCTAACGAGCTGCTCGAGTGAAAAGACTTGACCGAACCAAGTGAATCCTTGCGCTGACGCTTCTTTGGACCTTTATGTACCTTGTTGCGTTGTTTCAACGGACCAGGACGGTGAGGCTCCATTGCTAATCCAAAATAACTCGCCGGAAAATAAGACACCACAAGACACGCGAGCAAGCCAAAACACGTGTTGTGAACACTCGGAATCCCTCCACAGAATACGTATACGCATACTGTTTCATTCTTCTATAGAAAAAGTTTCTAGCTTTAATTTTTAAAATCAATTTTTTTATTATTGTCGCTTGATTTCAATACAAAAACTAATTTATTTTTTTTTATTTTGCATTTTTAATATTTAGTTATTTTTTAATTGTTTAAATAGTTTGAAATATAAAGTTGTAGTTTGTGTAGTAGAGTTTGTGAAGTTACCAAGGAAACGCTTGTGTTGTTCATTTTCTGGTTTATATCTGGTTTCATACTACAATACAAAAATGGACCTAACTAAAGGTGATTTTTGCTAATATTTAATAATTTTTAATTAATAATTGTAAATTTGTATAGACAACAATGGCGATCTTAATGAGCGTTATCGAACTGTTGTACGTAGTACGATACTGCGACGAATATATGATAAAAATTTGAATTTGGAACAAACAAATGAAATCGGAAAAATTGGGTTTGAAAATCACAAACAAGAATATGACGACGATGATGAAGATAATCGCGAGTTGGAAAATAGGATCGCACAGAAAATCAAAATACAACTAACAAACGAATGGAGAAAAACATTGGAGCGAGTGTTGGATCACCACGGGTATCTCGACTCCAAGCTAGAAGCTTCCCGCAAAGATGCTTTAAAGTTTTTTCTTACTTCCGACTGGTCGTTTGAGGAAAAGAAACGAAAAGCTCGTTTGGAGCACACTGATCTTCAAGGAGCACTGACAGAACGAAGATCGAAAACACCATGGAGTGAGATCATTTCCAAGTCGGACCAGGTTTTCTTGTTGACCAATGACTTTGAATTGAGCAATTCAGAGTATTCAACTGATCCAAGATTAAAATCTCTTGGTGTTCGACAGATTGCTCGTTTGATTAGAGAAAACTTGGAAAATCAACTGCAAAGTTTTCAACCATCAACTTTAGTAGAAAGAATGGCTCTTAGAGTTGCGAGCACAAACTTGGACCAAGCAATAATACCTGTGCCACGCTCGCAATGGTATCGTTTAGTGACGAAAACCTTGAGTTGGCTTAAACCCACCCAAGAGGTTGAGTTGAACAATCATCGTCTGATGTTATCGCTGAGCTCAATTCACATCAGTTTCACACGACATCCACTAATGACTCAAGAAGATCGACTAGTTCGGCAACTTGTTAAGTCATTTAAAACTTACCAAAAATCGGAATCCCAATGTTTGAAACTGAGGCATTTAAATCAACAAATTGTTCTTTTGACTCAAAAAATACAAGGTGCACAAGAAGAGACCGCAGAAGTTCAAATGAACGTTAATTTGATTAAAAGACTAGTGGAGGAAAAGCAAAATTTAGTTTTGGAACGAAGAAAATCATTAATTAATTTGCTTCAAAAATGGAGCAACTTTCAAAATCAACTAAACGACGATAGTCGATTAGATCTTCAACAAATTGATTTAAAGTTAGACGAAATTGAAAACATTGATTTTGCACAGGAAAAAGCAGAATTGGAGAAACTTGTACAGCAAAGAATTGAACTTGAAAATCTTATTAAACAAATAGACAAAGATCTGGTAGTAAATAAAGATGAAATTACTCAAAATTGTTACCTCGATGATGGCCGTCTTCCAGGAGAACCCAAGTTTGCCGACATTGACCTTAAGCTCGCTGACTACAAATATAATTATCTAAACCTTTTTTACTATATTGAAGTATGTTGTTCTCATTATTTAAAATTTTTAAAAATTAAATTTATTTTAAGGTTTACATAGGAGAAAAATTACTCGCAACGTTAGAGCCCAAAAGATTGACTCAATCTTTTGAGTTAACATGGACAAGAACAGTTTCCTATCCACTGCCGTTTCCCTGCCAATATAATGCCATTTTAGAACCTAAACTACCTGTTCTACATTTGATTGAAAAACTTTCGTTGAATAATCGAAAAAATACAATAATTTCGAAAATTTTTCTAAAAAAGTTTCCCGAATGGAATCGACAAGAGGCTTTAAAGTTTGAATTCGATTTTACCAATAATGAAGTGAAGAATAAGGACAAAACTGAAGGCTGGCTGGAAGGATTAGTACGATGGTCTTCGCTTCCAATCAATGCCAATTCTGAGTTAATGTCCTACTATGATGAGGAAAAACGACAGATAAAGTCGTTGATAGAGCTCGAGCAGATTGACCAGTGGTTGCACGACTTGAGATACAAACATCAAGATCAAGCTAGACAGATTGAGTTAATGCAATTATTACTTAAACAACGGTATCAGCTAGAATTGGAAAGTCTATATGAGAAGAGAAAGGAAGGAAAGAAAACTGAATTGGTAGAAGAGAATCAAGAATTGGATAGTTGTAGCTTCTGTACTGACAATGATATTGAAGCTAACCAGAGATTTCGATTGATGCAGATGCGCCACGAAGGGAATGCTCTTTATGGTCACTATCGCTTCATGCCACTAACCATCACTGACGTACTCCTCACTGAACTGAATCCAAGCCAACCCAGAAAGACTTCGTTTGAACTTCTGCTCGACTTTCTTAGCTCTTCCTCTGAAGCACAGGAAACTCGCCTCAAAGGCGAAGATCCATTGGAACTAGTGAAAATCAATCATGAGTGGTGCCAGGAAAAGAACTGGTATCACACAGCCAGTCGCTTGCTCAACCAGAACCGACAACATGGACACAATCTCGAACACTTTTATTTGGAAATTAATGATGATCATCATGATAAACTTCTTTTCCGTAGAGAGGTTTTATCCCGTTCTGAAATAATCAAAGAGCAACCTATTGATACATTCAGGTAAGTTAGGTTTAGTCAAGAAACTGATGTGATAATCATATGTGATTTGTAGTTCGGCAGACTTTACTTTATTCCAAACATTCACGCTTAGCCAACGCAAACTGAACCCGTCACGCAAAGATCGTCGTAAAGCTGCCATCAACATACTAGACGCTTTGGATCGGGATATTCAGATTGTTTTAGTAATTCAGCACGCCAACAATGTACCGTTCAAGGTTCAAGATGAGTCCAAAGAAGACTTCGTGTCAAGTTCTACATTTATCGAGATTAAACTCGATCAGAACCAAACCTTAGTAACCTCGATTGCAGATGGAGCTCAGCCTACCTGGAATGAGAGTTTCAAATTAAAGATAAAGCTTGATGCAAGGCAAGCAGTGTGTCTTAATCTCTTTGCTCGTGACTCGAGCACTAGTGTGGAGGATGGCTCGGTTGGTGATGCAGACCGATGCTGGCTCGGACAGTTGCGCATTCCACTCACACTGCTTCTTTTCAACTCAAAACTCGAAGGCACCTTTCGCCTCACCTCTCCATACTTCTTGCGCACTTACAAAAGTGCTCGCAAGCAATCCAATTTTTTGTTTAACCGATCTATCGATTCTAGCGAGGAAAACGAGTCTGCCGGCAAGAGCAAGTTGGCAAGTACTGTGGAGCAAATGCAAACTCTCTACTCAAAAGATGGCGAGTTGTGCTCACTGCTCGGGTCGTTGCCTGAGGTTTCCCTCTCGGTGTTTGTCACCACCGATCCCTCGATAGACTCTACCATCAACTCAATGCAAGAGGTATTGCTCATTGTCCAAATTGCATTTAGTTATAACAAATTACCCATAGAATGCCAGTCTGGAATCAGTGGACCTGTTGGACTACTGTCACCGATGGAAATCTTCCCTGCAGTCTCACTTTCCCAATCGACGTTTCCTCTACCTAGTCACTAACCTCCAGCACAAGACTTTACTATCCATCCGCTTTCTTTGTCCAATTAAGCCACCTTCTTTTGATGAACTTAACCTTTCAAATTTAAATGATGTAAAGATAGGTAAGAAGAAAACCAAGGCGAATCTCAAAAAGTTAATTCACAAGGAAAGCTTTTATCTTTCGTTGATAATTCGCTATGTCTCTTTGGTGGCCCAGGCACAAGAACCTAACCAATTGGATGCAAAACAAATTCATAGGTGGTCCAAAGCCGATTTGTGGATGGATGTGTCACAAATGTTGACTTTTCGAGTTGGAAGCCAAGTAGAGCACGCAATCCTTCTTTGTTGTTTTTTACTTTATCTAGATCGGAAGGCTTCACTTTTGATTGGAAGTGGGTTGCTTGATGGTCCAACAGCTTATGTGATCCTCTTTCCTACAAGTGACCAGGAAAATGAAATGGAACCAGTGATTATTGATCCAAAACGGGGACATCAGTTTGCGACAAAGGATTATGGGATCACACTCATTTCCGTTGACTGTGTCATTACTACAGATAATGTCTATGCAAATATTCAAAAAAGCACACATCCTAACCGAATGAATTTTAATCTACACAAATCGAATCACTGGCAACCATTGTTTGGAAAGAAGGATTTTGCTAAATTTGAAAATTTAGAAAATAAAATTCAGGTAAGCTAAAAAACTATTAACAAGACACATTAATGATTCGTTTATGATAGCCAAATGTAGTTGATTTTGGAGTTGTCAGCCGTCAATTAGCTAACAATCTTGAGCAAAAACTCGAGAGCCAGCTACGCGAGCAATTGATGAACTGGCGGCGCCAACTGACCGGCTCGTACACTCCAATCAATCGAGCCACCACAGAAGCCATCAAGCGTATTCTACCCAAGCTGGAACAACACTCGTGTTTAGTAGGTCACCAGTTCTACGCCACCCACTTGCTAGAACTCGAAAATATGCTTGTTCGAGAATTTGATCAGATTCTGGATATTCACAAGGTTAGTCATCTATGGTTTTTGATAATTATTCTTAAACAGTTTTCCAATTAGCTAATTGGCTATCCGATACATCTCAGCTACCGTGACCCAGATCAAATTGCTAAGTTAGTCCACTCGACTGGAATTCACCAAACGCATTTTGGGCAGCCTAACTCGTGCGAATACGTCATAGCGGTTCATGTCCAGCCATATCCTGCTCAGGTCTATTCAATCTGGCTTTATGTGGGAGCACTAGTACCCAAAACAATTGTTTCATAAATTGACCATTTTAAGATAGCCTAAACAAAAATCCGTGTTTAAACTTAACTTTACCACATTGCTATAAATATAAACCATGAGTATTTTGTTGCTTTTTAAATACCTATAAAATAGCTGAATTAATATATAAATTTACAAACAACTTCTTAAATAAAAATTTAATTCAAATAAAAAATCCCATGAAATGAACAGAAAAATAAGTAGATATGTTGTACATGTGCACCAATAATAAGAAAAATGAATTATACAAATTAGTGGGAGTGGTGATCAAACGCCAGTCTCGAGACCGAGGAGTTGTTTGAGCAATTCGTAGGTGCAGAAGGAGACAGCTACCATGGGGATAGCTCGAATATAGTTGACACTCATGCCACGGTAGAGACCTCGAATGATGCCATGTGAGCGATAGGTGATAACCAGAGTCTGGAGAAAGCTCTCGGAGTACATCACTGTCTCACGACTGGTCATGCTGAGTTGCATTCGCCGACGTGCCACGTCCAATGGGTAAATGGCAGTCTGGCCAATAGCACCCGCCACACCACCGCACAGCAGCTTCGATGGCACGTTTAGGATCAACTTTTCCGGATCAGTCTCGCTGCGATAACAACACACCGAAGGGGCATAGCTCACGCAAAAGTGCTTCAACCTTTCAAACATGTAGAAGTTGCACCCACCGTAAGGAATCATGGCTAGTACGGTAGGAGTAATTCCGCGATACAGACCACTCACACCGCCCTCGTGTCGAAACACATAGAGAATGGTACCCAGAATGGAGGTTGGATGGCCTGAAGTGGTCACCACTTGGCTGCTCTTGGTCTGCACCACTGAGGCGAGTCGAGCACGAACCAGGTCGAGTGGGTAAGTCATCAGCACTGAAGTTACGCCTGCCATCGACCCTGCTACAAATTTGAGCTCGTGGTTCACCTGACTCGGACTGGCACTGCTTGACTGGAAGAAATTGCACAGGGCGCGCTTGTACACCTCGAATGACATGAACTGTACTGCCGCGTACGGAAAGATGCGAACCATCTGAGCACCGTTGCCTGCATGAACAGAAAAACAATCAGTCATGACTGCAGGTTACTTTGTTGCACCAAATTACTAATAAGTTTTCCACTTAACATCCCAATTAAGTCAAAAATTTAGTTCGTTGAATAAAAAATATTTGTTGCTATTTATGATTGATACAAATCACCGTTAACCGTTAAAATGACTCACCTTTGTAGAGGCTGAGAAAGCTTTCTTGTCGTACGATGGCGTAAAGGCCAGAGAAGACGCCATAATTCTTGTAATGACTGTTGTGCACCTGAAGCAAAATTTTGATGCGGTCCAGAGGAGCCACAGTTGTCTTGCTGGTCATGCCTGCAAGGCCTCCCGCTAAGAATGACTTGGCAAAAAAGCGCCAATCGCGCACCTCCGACGTTGTCTTCATGATAGATTCCAATCGACTGGTGCCGATGTCGATCGTAGTGATGCGGCCAGACTAGAGAGGCGCCGAAAAGAAGTGAGAAAGAGAGAGAGAGAGAGAGGTCTTCAGGTCAAGCCATGTCTAGCCACCGGTCGGGAGAGACATCGGAGGGCAACGGTCGATGGCGCGGCGTTGATCGACCCACGGTGGCGTGTGCGAGACTCTGTAAATAGAAACAGCTGATGCTCGCACCGTTAGCACGTTGAGAGAGAGAGAGAGAGAGAGAGAGAGAGCTAGAGTCTAGCAATACTAGATAGATATAGCTTGATGCTCATCACACCACACTCTACACAGGCACAATTCCACTGACCACTTGTGACGCGAGTCGCGTGGCCCAGATGTGAGCATTGCCGCAAACCAGTTTGCTCCACCAATCGCCTGGTCGGTCGATTTCCATCGAAATATTCGCCATATCAGCAGACCTCAACCACGGTATTCAATGAGTAAGGAGGTGACGTAACTCCGACCGACCGACAAGCGGAGAAAGCGTCCACTGTGACGCCCAAAGAGAGAAAGGAATGCCAAAACAGACAATTGACTGTAGATCACACAATCGAAACATAAACTGAAAGAAAGAGAGAGAGAGAGAGAGAGAGAGAGAGAAAGTGGCGAAACAAATGATTGCTTCGAACACTGTTGTCACCAACATTCCACTGGAATTAGATTTGTCTAGTCTTTTGTTTTCAGTAGTAAAGAGGACAATCAGAGTCATACACACTTACAATTGTATATATGAGTATATATATATGTGCTAATATGTTAACTTGGTGTGGGGCAGTTATCTAAACTATACTCAACTTGTTTGGTTGGTCTACACTGCACTACTAAATTGAATTTACTACTTACTTCGCTTTGAAGCTTGTTTTGCCGGAATAGACAATGACCACTCAATTGGAACTTACATATATGACGCTCATTGATTACAGTAGGTTATGCTCGGTTGAGCATGTTTGAACTCTTGTTTTAATTCAATTATAGTTAATTTTGTTTTTATAGTTAAGTAATAGATTGTTAACTGAAGTAGTAATAATGGATTTTATAACTCATTTTTAACTTTATTTAAGTTTAATTTATGTAAATTTAAGCGTTTGTTTCATACTATCAATTGTCACCAGATGAATTTGATTTTCATCGATGCCGTCGTATAGAATCTCATAAATTGGCTTCATCAGATCAAGGCATCGATCAGCAGGGAACCCTTCCACCATTCTTTGATAAGTGGAGTCAATTTCGAAATACTTAGCATCGTGGGGAAAATATTTGGTCCAAGTCTTGAAAGAAGACTGACTAAAATTGCTATTGACATTTTGGTAAAGTGAGTAATATATACAATTATATAAGTTAACAACCTACCCAAAATGTGCAAAATGAAGCCATGAGAAAAGCATCTTTTGAGAAAGTTTGGTTTCAGCATCAGGATAAGTGTCTGGATGCATGGCTACCGTGCCAAAGACAAAGGGCAATTCGTTGGCGTGGCAGGCACCTGGCGACCAAGCTGGACAGTTGACCGAATGACTCACACCTGGTCGGAAGCGGTAGTAGTAAACTGATGGTTCATTGCTCTGTTTAATTCGTATTCTCGGAATTCTGTTGTGTTGGGTAGAAAAGCTGTTGATGAAAAAGTAGTCGGGACAAACGAGAAAAAAGTCGCCAAGTAATTTGACATAGTAGTGCCACAATTCTGTGACATTCTCGGGGTTGTGCAATGAATCTTCTAAAAGGTATGACACGGTGGGTGCGATTAAATGTCGAAGTGAAGAATTGCGCGGCAAGGAATGCTTCAATAAGTTGATTATGTTTGGAATAGTAAAGTTTAAGTCAATATGATTCATATGATAAAATTTACGAAGTGGGCCAATGTGAAGATAATTAACACCTTCCGCTTCATTGCTTCCAATAAGAATTTCTCCGTTAAAGTTAAATTGTCCTGATTGAATTCCGGACCAAAGAGAGTCAAAGTCAAACATTGACTCATCTTCTATAAAAGGCTGAAATGCTAACGGATAGTTTTGTGACACTTGCTGATATTTTTCAAAAATTATTCCTGTGGATTTAGATTGAAGACATTGAAAAATTTTGTTAATATTTCGATTGATGTCTAAAGTTGTCGCACTTTTAAATCTGCAATTAAGATGTTCCAGCAACTCAAGAAATGCTTTAACTCGATAAGAAGATCTTGCTATTGTAACTGGAAATAGTGGATTGCCTGATTGAAGGATGGCACGACGAAAGTAAAGGTCTCCTGATTGAGAGCTCATCATATGATAACCCACACTAGCCGCGCCTGCACTATGACCCCACAGCACCACGTTGTGAGGATTGCCACCAAATGCCCGGATATTCTGCTGAATCCACTTTAAGGCTAAAATCTACAATTAAATATTGTAAAAATTAAATCAAAGATGTTTTAATATTAGACCTGATCGTGAAAGCCAAAGTTGCCAGGCATTTTATCGGTACCGGAAGTAAGAAACCCGAATACGTTGAGTCGATAATTGATAGTGACTAGTAAAATATTTGAGTCTTGTGTGACAAGATTTAAGTGGTCGTAAAGTGAAGTTAAAGATGAACCGGATAAGAAAGCTCCACCATGAATCCAAACCAACACAGTCTTGTTTACAGCTCTCAGATTTGAAGTGTAGATCGAAAGGTAAAGACAGTCTTCAGAGCGAATGTTGGTGCTGAGACCTAATCGATAGTCATCGATACTTGATTCCAGGTTCGACTGGTAGCACAGAGGTGGTGCTTTGATCGCTTTCATCATGCCTACACAACAGGTGATCAGTTAGTCAAACCAATAAAATATATAAGTAAGAAAGGTAGTATACGATTGCAGGTTTCTACAATAAACTTTGAATAGTAATAATTTCTAAACTGACTTAAAATATAAAATTTTTATAAAAATAAATCTAATAAAATAAGTTTCATGAATAGCTCAAAGCCCATCCATGGCTATAGCTAAGTTGCAACATGAAAATGTAACTCTAACTAAAACTATAGTTATACATACTTTAAAACATTGCGTGTTTGTTACTATAGAAAGCGGCAGACACCTAGCCAATGAGAGCCAAGGTAGACTTGCCCAGAGCGGGACTCGAACGTGGACCTTGCCGAGTGACTCCCAACAAGTCCATTGCGCTACCGCCAACTCTGGGCCAGTATAAAGTTTTTTGCATAACCCAAATTTTATAAACAGTTTAAATATTTTTGCACTACATGCTTACTTTATCAAACTTTCTCTTTCATGATAATGATTTAAAGTTAAATCTTAAAAATGAGCTTCTTATACAAAAAACTAGACTTATAAATTTAAGTTTAAGTTAAATAAATCAATGTCTAAATTTAATAATAAATAAGAAGAGGGAGCTTAACTCTCGCCTATGAACAGGGCGAGAGAAGTGCAACGTAGGTTGTCAGACTTGCTCGAGTTTCAATGGCCCGTTTCTCGAGCCCCTTTGGACCCTGAGACCCCAAAGTCTCATCCAATTATTCTTTCCTCAAAAGGATCTTTTTTTTGTAAAGTTTTAGCTTTTTTGGGGCTTGGGAAGTATACTAAAATTTTTGTGAGGACGGACGGACGGACGGACAGACAGAAACATGAGATTAATAGCAGGGCTTTTGCAGCAAAGCTGCCTCTCGCTCTGCTAAAAATGGCTGACATTCCAATTACAACATATTAGTCAAGTCAAATATTGAGCCAGCAAGCTGGAATAAGGAGAGAAGACTGTAAATCAATTTCATTTTTTTCAAACCTTTCCATGGAGTGCTAACGACTTTAGACTTAGCGAATCGATTCCGTCCAATAGGCTTTTCTGCGTAAGGAACTCCAAGAAAACAAGTAACGTTTATGGAATTTTGCTGTACTATTATTCCAGAAATGGAACCAAGATGTGTATTGACGGTTGTTGCCTTAAGCACCTCAGTATCGTTAAAAATAACTTGGAAACTATGAACAAAATGAAAACACAGCAAAACGAGAATCATGATCATGTTGGTTTGTGGGCTTCAATCAAATGATACTTTCGCTGGGACGAAAGTGAGGTTGATATTTCTCAATACTTGTCCATACATTGACCAAATTGAGGTCAGTGTTCTCAATTACAAGGTTTGGTGCGATCTCGATACATTGTCCACTAGTTTGTTGATGCATCAATTGAACAAACACCTGTGCAAACTTCATAACCGATACGGCCCAAATTAGCAGTGTCAACAGTTCACACAAAAGTTTCTTTGTTTTCAAAATGATCGCTTGTCAATGAGTTTAATTCGAAAACTTAGAGAAGTGACACGATGTACCTATAGCTTTGATTAATAACTCATTTTTAAAAATGAAATTTTATTAATTTTATTATTTATTATGATTATTATTATTTGATAATGTAGTGTGGTTTTTGTCGGACCAATGCAAACTTATTGTATTGATGTTACCCAGACTGTTAGAAAGTGAAGCTATATGAGGAATGTTGCATTACAGAGGATCGAGCATACTGTCAAATATTTGTGCCTGCAGCAGAGCACAGGTTGCAGGAGAGTGGTCTTGACACAGTCACCTGTGGCCACACGCGGCTATCGTCGAGTGGCATCGGTAGTGGCGCTATCTTCACACAGAATCGCTCACATCGCGGCACACTTGGCCTTGAGTGATGCACTGAAGCACGGTACCACCATGGCTAGCATCTCTGTTAGCACCACTATGGCCACTATGACCACTATGCCCACCATCGCTATCGCCACCGAGCCGACCTTCAACTTGCATTGCCTCAGGTCACCGACTGGTTTGTCTGGGTACTGCGCACTGCTCACGCGGTGTCCGTGCTGATCCCGGAAAGCATTTCACCCACCGCCAGTCGGCTTATCGCCACCAACGGCACCAGTCTACTTTTTCCTAGTGTGCTCATCAATCCTGTTTGCAAGCTATTGTAGTTAACGGTCTCTTCGAGCGGTTCACCGCCTGCTCTTCCCATTCTAATTAGATGTCTGAAATTGTTTCAAAGCTACGCATTTGGAGAAATTCCGAGCCAATCTACGATTGTGTGATACGATTGCATATCGAATCTGTGTTCTCTCTCTCTCTCTCTGTCTTACATTCTGTGTGAGAATAAATTGATGTAAATGGAAAAGTTTCAAAAAGCTGCTTATCACGATCATATCATTAAAATTGAATTTTATTACTAAGAATCCATTTTGGCAAATAGATCTTTGCTAGATTAAAAGTTTGAAATCTTCCATGACAGTTCATTTGTATATTTTTTTATTTGTATGAAAATTAATTTTTAAAATAGCGTGCCCCGAGTGTAATTCATGGATGGGTTAGGAAGCTAAAAGCAAATGAATGATTAATTTGTAATTAATTAATAATTAGTTAGCTTGGAGAGGAAGTTATGATAGTGTGGATGGTGTGGGCTAATTCAGTGGTTAGCTCCAAGGCTCGTTGGTGGCGAGGGGCAAGCGCATCCATCTCGTAGTGGCATCATCTAATCGTGGTCGTTTGCCAGAGCTCCCACAGACAGACCAACCGGGCGATTGGGCACTTACACTGCCACCGAGAGCTGTATTGTTGCAGTGCTTGGCACCGAGAGCTGCAGTGCCAGTAGCAGTGGCAGTTGATAACCCAACACTAGCCACTAAAAGTACTTCCAACGTTTATTCCAAATGGTACACCACAGTGAATCCCGCTCACTTTAATCGCAATTTCAGATATACTCACAACAATACTTCTTAGTAATTGGATTATAGAAAAAAATTAGGAATTCTAGCATGATAACCAGAAAATGAATTGTATTGTATTGTAAGAGGCGCAAGTGTTGGGTTGTCCATTAAGATGGAGAGCAGCCGGTTTCGGTGCCTGATGGGTGAAGAGGCACCCCAGCAGCAGCACTCGGCATGTAGCCACCGCGAACGGCCACACAGACCACCGACCAATCGACCGTCGGAGGACTACAGATGGACAACAAGCGGACCAACCCTCTGGCGATAGTTTGAGTCGTCCACTGCGCTTTGGGCACGAGCGTGTGTCAAACCTCGAGGCCCCTTCGCGCACTGGTCACACAGTGTGACTCACACTAGCCATCGGCACGCGGCACAGATCGCTCTTCCTGCCCGGTGCCAGCTGACCACGTGTGCCTTAACTCAAATGCTCGTGCTGGGACAGCTTTACTGTCAATGTGGTGAAATTTTACTGCTATAGTGATTTAGTGTAGCTCCGGTTAAATTTTACCAACATATCTGTAAAGCTGTCCCACGTTTGATCTGGTTAGGGAAAATTGAGTTAGTGCAGTAGTGCATCTACCTCGCCACACCGCCCGACCTGCTGTGTGCTCGTCGGTTCTTTGACTGGCACACCACAGGCATCAGCGAGGAATATAGACCAGAGGGGAGCACACTGCGCGGCTCATCTCTCTTCTTCTGGCACCACTCCCATCGCTACTGTCACCAATAGCAACGCATCTTCATCCACCTCCCGCGTAGACCAAGTCGAATCTCAACTTGTCCGCCTAAAAATAGCCATCATTTTTGTGGAATTTTTTCCTTCTCTTGGTCTCGCCGATACCGGTGTGTTGCAGACGACAACCACACTTCACATATTGCATTGGAATCCACCCGGAGTGAGCTTTAGTTGCAACACAACTCTTTCAGTGTTTGTGTATTTCAAGTAGGAAATGGAAAACTTTTCGGTAAGTTCTTATTGAAATTAACAACCTTGTGAGAAAGTTTACGGAATTTTTGTAGGAAACTAATGCACTAATAATTGCATCTTTGTTCTACAAAAATAACTTATTAAATGGTAAGAATATAAAAGATGTCGATAAAATTAAATTACTCTGTTTTTACATGTCATTTTGTTTATAGGCTTGATTAATTTCAAAATTTTCTAAAGAGACCGTGAAGTTGACCTTGAAGCGCGCCACCTTAGAGCAATGTCTTGATTATAACCTCTGAACGTGTTGGGCCTGTGTGACTATCTGATTCATGATTTAATCGTTCATTGAATCAAAATCGATAAACCAACTATGTTAATTTACTCACTCGGTGGCTAGTCCACGAAACTATTTCGAGAAGCCCCTCGGCATCAATCGACGCATTCGTCTCTAAGCTCCAGCCACTGCGGTCTCTCTCTCTCTCTCTCTCTCTCCCCTCATGATTCCTCCACCAGCTAAGAAGGTGCCAAGAAGGTTAACACAACTAGGACACTGGTTTAATCTTTGAGCTTTGAGCCTCTTAATTGTAAGCAACGCCACTCCGAAGCGCGTCACAACATCCTCTCGGCTCGTGTTTGACAACTTTTACAACGATAACATTTCAGGTACGTGCACTACACGCTCCGTGCTCTGACCGATAGAACAGGTGACACTCATCAGCATTGTGTTTATGTGAACGTGCACGTCAGCTCGTGCTTGTATATCTTAATATCTTAATCTCGCGCATATATAACATATACTACAGTAGCACTCGAATGCTTGGTGTGAGTTATGACCAGCCGCCACTAGAGCACGGTTACTCTATCTCACTCGAGTTGACATCCACATTTGGGGAGAGAGAGAAAGAGAGATTTAGTATCAACTTGTAGTGATCTTGTTTGTAACTTGTGTAAGTGAGACAGGTGCAAGGAGACATTGATCTGGTAAACATCACTCAAAGTACTGAATGAATCAACTTGAATTTATTTTTTTTCATTTAAGCAAAAAATATAATTAATTTCTTCAGGGCCACACATGCCATCTCTGCTACCATGTAGTAAAGTAACATGTGTGACATGGCCTTCTCGGCCGTGTGTTAGCCGGGTAACAGCGATGGTAACTAAGGAGCCCATTTTTTATATATATTGTTTATAATTTTTGAACTTTATCAACAATCTAAAAGTATATAATTGTATTTTATTTTATTTTATCTTGTTATTTAGAAAGATTTGCCAGGGTTTATGCTAAGAAATCAAACTTGTGGATAGAAACATATAGTTAATAATTATAATAGCAAACCAAAGATTGCCATTGTATGTCACATTTGAGTGAAATTGATTTAGCAATGAGTCACAACTCGATTGCATCTCTGTTCTGCATGCATTTTTGACCAAACATTAAATTGTGTGAAACATTGCTTAGTGATATATGTACAAGTTGCTAACGTCAGATTTTTGTTCACACTTATCGTTAGAGACTTGTACTCAAACTTGATCGTTAGACCTGACAATGCTTATTAACAACTTTGATAATTGGTTTTTTATTAAGACACGAGATGTAAGCACTATTGGTTGAACTTTAAATATTTTTGATGGGGGTTAATTGACTTGTTTGCCACTACGTTACTCTCTATTGAATAAGGCTTGGTGTATGTGAGTGTGTGTGTGGGACAATAACTCCCCTTGCGATCAAGTAGGCATTGTTGTGGTTACACAATCGAGGACGAGAGCGAAGACAGATGGTTTGCTTGATTGTTACCATCCTCTCACCACACCACCTCCACTTTATTTATCCATTTTCAATAAGCGTCATCAAGTCTCCACAGTGCACTCCTGTGCTCCTTTTAGCTCGTTAACTTTTAATTATTGATTAACCTAGTCGTCGGTTTGTAATCACGACATATCGAATATTGACCTCGATTTCATTCCGAATCTACAATTGATTTCACCTTGGGAGAGAGAGAGAAAGCAGAAAACAGTTGGAAATGGAATTTGATCTTTGAACCAAGCACTGGTTGCTAAAGTACAACGAAATTGCGTGTTGAGAATTTGAAGCTTTTCGTTGATCGGTACACCTCGATTGGTGAAGCGAGAAAGGAACAATTTGTCAGTTTCGATTTGTTTCTTTCTCTCTCTCTCTCTTTCTCTCACTTTGGTTGTTTTCCTATGTGTTATTTAATTCACAGAGCTGTTGGTTCTAACGAACCGAAACCGACGAGATGCTTGTTTTAGATTGATCGATTTTTTTTGTAATTCATAAATAAATATAGATTATGATTTTTAAAGTGAGAATTTGAAATGTTGGGTGGAGTTGGTGAAGCGAATCGAAATTTGGACACACGCCATTTGGTTGGTAGAATGCTTTTTGAGTCGCAGGTTCACGGTAACTCATCTCGAAATCCATACTCGCCCAATCGATTTCCAATTATTACTTGCTTTTTTCCTCGATTGATTTTTGTCGTCTACTGCACTCTATGGCTGGTGACCATCTGTCTCATGCTCTGCAAAGTGAATCGTTTTATTATCATTAGATTAGATTGATAGATAGATTGGTGGGATTTTTTTCAACAGAAGAGTTGTCGGGTTTTCACCTCACATTATACGTATGTCAAATAATTTTTTTCAGTGGCGATAAACTGTGAATGGTCCGATAATCGCATAAAAATGCTTTAGATTGTAGAGGTCATATCATTGCTAATGGGTGATGGTATTAAATTTACTATTAAGAGATATTTATAATTTCACAAATTGGCCGTTACGGCCTAACTCTAATCTTTTTTATTAATCATTCAATCAGAACTTTCCGTTTTGAGTTAATGAGTTTTTTTATATTGAACCAGAGTTGACACTGTCGTCCGGTGAGATCTCGCAAGTATCTTTTCCGGTGTCTGGCGTTTGTGCAACATTTGTATCTCCATCGTGCAATCAACAGCATTAAAATTAATTTTAAATTTAAATTTTTTAATTATAAATTTGTTCATAGATGCGTAATGAGTTCGGGCAGAGCTACTTTGGCAACTTGGCCATCTTTAGATAGGTTGGCAGTGAGTGACAGTGACTTTTAAAAAAGTGCAGCAATTTATCTATCCTTAAACCACTCACACTTATCTCTCTAGAGGTGTTACTAAACATTCTCTTCAATACTTTAGGGTTAGTAGATTTAAGTGACGAGATTTATGAGTGATGATGGTAGTTTGGTGTTGAAGCGCGCGCTAAATTGACATTGGTCCCATATTCCACTACAAGCGATGAGTCACACTGGGTGCAACGTAGCTTATCGTTGATTTATCTTTGAGATACGGCCATGAGTGGCGTGTGAATGTACTGTGTTCCATGATGAATTAGCCGACCGGTGCCTAGTGCGTTATCTACCACACCTTGAGTGCATCAAAGTGGGTTGGGGCCTGGTGCAGTAGCTCTTTAGTCGCACCTCTCATCACCAGCCAGGTTGCGCGTGCTATCACTTAGAGTCATTACCAACCCGACTGTCAGCTTGATAACCGATTTGTGCGCCACCCTGTGGCATGGTAGGCGCGATGACGCCTACTTTGGTGCCTTGCCACTACCACCGCACAGGTTTTGGTCATGCTGGCTGGTTGTAGCTTGGTCGCGATGCCGACGCCGCCAACTGGCACCGCGCGCGCCCATTACTACCGCTGGTAGCCACTCTGCATACCAGTCGCACCACCACCATCATCATCACTTCAAATTTGCTCATTCTTGTTTGAATTCGAACTCTATTTTACTATCATCCCTAGTTTTCCACTACATCCTCTCATCCGAGTCTCATTTTCAGAAACCCCAGGAACCGGAACTATGACATAAACGTATTTCCTCTGACACATCGATCTCTTCCTTTTTGGATCATTTTATTTTTATTATTTATTACTGCTCACTTAAAGCCAAAGATAATTTGTATTGCAAGTATTGTTCATTTGGAATCGCCTAAGATGGCTTGGTGATAATTGCATCTCAACGTTTGTTAATTTCGCTTTTCAAAGCTTTGAAGTCGATTATGATGGCCAAAGTGTGGCAATCGTTGGCTCGCTTCGTTTCATTCTGCTACAAACTCATCTCCAGTTGTTTCTTCATTCGAGCCAACTTTGGTTGCATTCCTGAGCGTCACCACATCACTTCAAAAAGCGCCACCAATGGCATTACAAATGGGCACGCCAACGGATCACTCAAGAACGGTGTGTGCCAAAACGGCACTTGTCACCAGAACGGAGTGGCCAACGGACACGCTCTTCGTCCGCAACATCACTCACCAAAACGACCCACCATTCCATTCCACATGCTATTGGCTAACTATCTCTGTCATGGAACTTTGTTATTTTTTGGTCATTTCAATGACTTTTTACGCCAAATGGGATGGCTGGAAAGTTTTGAGAAGGTAGAACGTAATCGTGAAGGATACAAACCACTTTACAACAGTTTTGCCACCTTCTACATTCGCAACATTATTCAGCGGTTGATCAACATGTGGGCTCACCCTGTGTGCTCCTGTCCTTCCGGCTACACAGAATTGCTCGAACGCGAGTTTAGCCCGTACAATTCGTCCTGGAAGTTAGTAAGCGTTCTCGGTCGATTCTACCGGCTGGATCGATTGATTGCTTAATTTGATCTAACTTATGTTTTGCCAATATAGATTTACTGGGCGTAAGATTAGAACAATCAACATGGGTTCTTATGATTATCTAGGACACTCTGTTAACAAGGGACCCAGAATCGACTCTGTCATTGATACGATGCAACAGTATGGCGTTGGCTCATGCTCTGCCATCAATGAACTTGGTTAGTATTGTGCTATTGCATTGTATCCTTGAGTTAAGTTTTGATGAAACTAGGAACTAACAAGCCTTACGTGGAGTTGGAACAAAAAGTGGCGCAATACTTGGGCGTAGAAGATAGTGTAGTCATCGGAATGGGCTTTGCCACCAATGCACTCTCACTGCCATGCCTCTTTGGACCTGGTTCCTTAGTGGTCTCCGACCAGTGCAACCATGCTTCCTTAGCACTTGGATGTAAACTATCTGGTGCCAAAATAA
Source organism: Papilio phestus (assembly GCA_018231625.1). NCBI lineage: Eukaryota > Metazoa > Arthropoda > Insecta > Lepidoptera > Papilionidae > Papilio > Papilio phestus. The sequence continues at coordinate 38,031 of DVQH01000039.1, forward strand.
AGGTTTTCAAGCATAACGGTAGGTTTATTGCAAGAATTTCGATATGCAACAAGTAACACAACCTGTTTGTTTTTGCCAGATATGAAGAGTCTTGAACGAATACTCCGAACTTCAATAGTACAAGGTCAACCCGAAACGGGGAACAAATGGACCAAAATTGTTATTTTGGTTGAAGGTATATACTCGATGGAAGGCACCATAGTCAACTTGCCTGAAGTGATTCGACTCAAGAAGCGCTACAAAGCATATCTCTACATGGACGAGGCCCACTCGATAGGCGCAATGGGCCCTCGTGGTCGTGGCATCTGTGATTACTTTGGTTGTGATCCTAACGATGTCGACCTTCTGATGGGTACTTTCACCAAAAGTTTTGCTGCCGCTGGTGGCTACATTGCTGGTCCTCGTAACACTATCCAGTACATTCGCTCTTCTTCAGCTAGTTTCTTCTACGGCACTTCGATGTCACCTGCTGTAGTGCAACAAATTACCTGGATTCTAGACGAGTTTCTTGCGATGGATCGAAACAATAATCACAAGTGCCACGAATTGCAAGGTCGAATAGCACAACTCCGACGGAATGTGATTCGCTTCCGGAGTCAATTGCGAGAGATGGGCTTTCACATAGATGGCAACGATGATTCCCCAGTGGTTCCTATGCTCGTCTACACGCCCACTAATCTCAAGTAAGATTGAAATATGCTTGTATAGACTCCATTAACACTGTCTCACTAGGTGCCTGATTAGCAAACTGTTAGAACGAGGCGTGGCGAGCACAGGAGCCACTTTCCCTGTAACCAGTTTGACCGGAATTCGGGCTCGCTTCTGTCTTTCAGCTGCGCATACTGATGAGATGATTGATCACACCTTGAGATCTTTAGACGAGATTGGCGATGAAATACGAATCAAGTTTGATCAACCTAAATCCCTCAAAGCTCTGAGATCTAAAAGCTAGGTCTTCTCACCAAGCTTGCTTTCCTCACTTCTTGTCCTGATTGCTGGGAATACCAAAGGTATAACCCCATTCGAATCGACTATCAACACCACACCTCATCACACCTGTAATCTAATCGATCAACGCTGCCATATCTATCATAACACTTGTAGCTTTTATCTATTAAAATAACCGAATTTTTAATTTTTCTTAAAAAATAGTAATTTTAAATTAAAATCAATATATTACAACTCATCTTTTCTTCGGTCCAGATGGTTTTCAACGAACTTAAGCAAAGCTTCCAAGGTGCGTTCCCCTTGATACTGGATCGGTTTGCCATCTTTGGCCGGTATGTAGTAGAGGGTCGGAAAGCCACTCACTTCGAACCAATCGGGGTAGTCATTAGAAGTTGCGTCCAGTTTCATCACCCGGATTTGGTCAGAGCGAGACTCAAGTGACTTGGCTAGCTGTTGATAGATTGGTTCAAGTGCTTTGCAGTGGCCACACCACGGCGCATAAAACTCGAGAAGAATGTCGTGCTTCGAGTTGCTCACCAACTGGTCAAAGGTGTCACCCACCACTGTCCAAAGATTATGCACTGGATTTTGTTCAGGTGCAAAGCCAGAACGAGTGACTGGCGTTATTTTGCCGGTACGCACCGCAAGAACAAACTCAATTAGAACCTCTGAGTTGAACTCATCTGTGGGCTCCATTGCGTAACGCTTTTTGGGTGACTCAAAGTAACCCACGTTGACATCCTCTCCACTATCGTCCAGTTTGAGTTCCTTCAATTCGTGCAGGTTCTCTGCTTCATTGGCAATTGCAAAGGTTAAATCTTCGTTCTTAAACTGAGCTGCTGCTTCGAGCACTTGTGCGCGGATCATCTGGGTCTCTGCAGATATCATTAGTCAACTCACTAGCAAAGACTTGCAAGGCTTACGCTTTCTATGGTCGAAGCTAAAGTCGACATCGTAGTAAACAACGACTAATGGGTATTTGTTTGCATAGATGGAGTATGACTTTGAATTGCGGTAGCCCACCAACGGACAACTGTGATTGCCAATGAAGTAAATCACCTTCTCCACTGTAAGATTTTCATCCTGTACAATAAAGATAATTAAGCCATGAAAAAAAAATTAAAACCAATAACCATACTAAATTGAGTAAATGTTGATTCGGTTCGTATTTAGAACGAAACCATAAGGGGATGAACAGAGACAAAGTATTGGGCTTTTGTTTGATCTGTTCAATGAGCTTTTGATCAGTTACATGCACAAAGTGATTTGGTTCATCAAACTGATTATATGCAACTTCTTGAAATAATTCGAATTCCGGTCCTGATTCAGATTTGAAAAATCCAACAATTGTAGGGATGTCTTCGCGGATCTGTTTCTTCAAATGTTCTCGGCTAAGAACCAACTTGCTAGAAGGTAGTTGCATTTGTTTCATGTACTCGACAATGCCATTCTCATCACGTGGACCTTTGTAAGGATATTGCTTTCCAGCACGGAATATGAACAATGTTGGATAACCAGACACAGAGAACCTAGATGCTAAATCTTTTTCCTCAGTAGCATCAATCTTAGCTAACTTGATGGGGTTTTCAATATTTTGAAGTCTTCGGGCGGCTCGTTCATACTCTGGCTTTAAGCGTTTGCAGTGGCCACACCAAGGGGCGTAGAATTCAACCAAGATCAACGATTCTCGTTCAACAGTTTCATCAAAATTGGATTGAGTCAGAGAGATCACTGCTTCTTCCGGTGGTTGATAATTTGGATCGGCAACTTGACGCATATAATCTACAATTCCCTGAGATGTTCGTGGTCCATCATACTCGGTCTTTACTCCATTGCGATAAACGAAAAGAGTCGGAACTGCAAAAAATACATTTGTTTTTGAAATATTAACCCAAAATAAGTTCAAACTCAAAGTGACTTACATCCAGTGACCCCATGTTGCTGTGCAAGTTCGGAAAACTTGGTAGCATCCACTTTGGCTAGCACTACTCGATTTTCGTCATCTTGAAGTATTTTGGCAGCTTTCGAAAATTCAGGGGCGAGAGATTTACAATGCCCGCACCAGGGAGCATAAAACTCAACTAATGCCATGGTATGTTGCGCAACAAAAGAGTCATAGTTGCTGTGGTCGAGAACGTAGACGTAGTCTTCTACCGTGATGGTTTCGAGGTTCGGAACTTGATCTGAAAACACCCACCATAATTAGTGTTGCAGTGTAATCCTGTAGAGCGTGTGTGCCTGTGTAGTGCTGTAGTATACTATGTGCCACTCACCATGCTCGCAGTGAGTCCTACTGAAGAGCAAAACGAGCAGAATGTAGAAGCGAGACATCGTGGATGTTCTTCGCTCCCAGTGACACGTCATTCACCGAGCCAACCTACGAGGGAGTACGTGCTGTCAATATCAGCTGATGTTGCCACCCAGCGATGCGCCGCCAAACTCATCTGACCACTTTTGAAATGCTTCTCTTTACCAAAACATTCCTCTCTTAATGTTATTTTGATTTTGTGGAAATTTCCCACACAGCTCTCAATTCTTATCGTCGTAGTTGTTGTATTTGTTGCTTCTAGTATCATCCTGAATCGAAAAGCAAGTTAATTCATTTTTAAGTTTTGTATAAATTATAAAAATTATTTGATAGTTTGCTGGAAACAATGTGCGACGAAGATGTTTTCGAAATCAATGACTTTAGCACTTCATCCGATTGGGAACGATTTATTGCTGATATTGAAGAAATCTTGACGCAGTGGAATCTGGCTAACACTTCGGCATCTGATTTTATGGAGGATAAGAGCATCAAAACTGAACGTGCTGGAGTTAAGTCGTCTAAACTCTTTGCTGATTCGCGACTGTGGAGTCAGAAGCATGAGCAAATCAAGTTTGGCAAAGTGGCTTTTAGTTTGGCTTACTTTAGCTTTGACTCAACGGGAACAGACAAAAAAGAGGTGCCTGTGGATGACTCGATGAAGGATTTTATTCTGGCTAGAGCTTGGACGGATATGAACTCAATCGAGCATGATTGGCCAGCATCGGGTCATCCATTGGTTCGCTATTACGGTCTCAGTCAGTTCTTGGTGCTCTCGCCTATTAACTCGGAGACGATTAGCACTGAGGATCGCACCAGACACCTTCTTGGATCGGCTGCTGTTGCGCTGCACAACTGTGACTGTGAGATTCCATTCTTCTGTCAGGTTGGACAGCTCAATCGACGATTATTCCTCGGAGTTCTTCATCTTGCTAATGGTTATCGAACCTACTTTGATATGATTCAATTTCCTGAAGTGCCTTCTTCATATCAGTACCTATCTGAACTGTTGGTTTTGTTTAAAAAGAAATTATACTCGTCTTTCAGTTATACGGGTAATCATTGGATCAAGTCTCAAGATGAATCTAAACCACGCTCTAAGATTCATATATCAGTGCGCTTTACTTATCTGTTATTCAAATGGCCAACTCACTATTTTGTTTTTTCGGGTTCACCTCATCGGTTCTTAGAGCAATTTTCATATTTTCGAAACGTAAACGAAAATGAAATTACGGAAACTCCAGTTGCAAGTAGATTAGCCCAATTTGGGGACCAGGTAAAACAGATTCAATTAGCTACCACTTGGCCTTCGATTGCCGAGGAATTAGTACTGGACAACGCGTACCACAGCGATCTACAACCTCGCAATGCTCCTCGTTGGTCTATTCGAGTTCTCTTCCAGGACCAACATCAATCAACACACTGCCATTTGGTGGAGATATTGCAATTGTTCACCAAATTATCTTCCATTGGACCTGCTTTGGTGCGCTCGTACTTGAATGCTCCAACATCAGAGCAAACAGATACAGATGTTCGTTCTGCTTTGGATCGCTTGGCCTCTGGGTCGGCAAATATAACTTCAACCACCAATCAGCTTTTGTCACAACTTAAGCAGAATCTTGTTATCTCGTCTTCTTCGACTTTCCAGTTTGCCAACTATGAAGATCTGATTTCGCTAGTTTTTGACAAAGAATCATCTACATCGCAAGTAGATCCTTTAGATCAACTAAAATCTGCACCGATTGATAGCTTGGCATGGAGAATTGCACATTTAAGTGGAAACGTTTATGCTCAGACAAAGCAAGTTCCTCTGTTGGCACAGATATGGAAGAGTTTTGTGGAGAAGGTCCGCCAACATTGGGATCAATGCAAACTTCTTCCTAACATGGGAAGTGAAGGAATCGATCTGTCTCAATGCTTGTTTCATCAAAAACTTGAAATGCTTAATTGTTGTATTCAACACAAAATCAAACGTGAAAAAGAAGAGCTGACAAAAATTTCCGAGGAAGAGGATGAAGAAGATGAGTTTTATGATGCGATTGACGAAGAAGTGAGCGAAGAAAAGGGCGAAGGACAACTTGAAACACTAGTACTCGATGACTCGGTGGTTTATCTCTTGGATAGACCTAAACAACCTATCTACATTCCGGTAACCCAAGACCCAGCACCGATGACAGAGGAGACACTGGCCAATCAGGTATCTAATTTACATGGTGCTGATGATGCTTCTACGAAAATTCGACTTCAATCGGCTGGCCTTCTCTCTGATATGGAAGCTTTCAAAGCAGCCAATCCTGGGGCCAAGTTCGAGGACTTTATTAGGTGGCATTCCCCGAGAGATTGGGTCGAACTTACTGAAGAAGACGAAAATTTCCGATTAGGACAGGTTTGCTTTGGGCTCAGTCGGCGCATGCGTGATTCAGTTACTTGGAGAGAGTTGTGGAATATGGCGAAAGCAGTACCAGTCAAGCGACAACAACGACTCTTCAACTACACTAAAGAAGCAGAAACCATACTGCACCAACTGGAGAACTGCACCGTGCCTCACTTGGTCCAGTGGTTGCTCCCGATCTTGGCCAAAGGTGTTGCCTTCAAGTTGATTGTTTGTCGACAAGAGATTCTTGACTTCATTCATAAGAACCAAACAGATCTAGACTTGTCCTTGTTACTTCAGTTTGATCAAGCAACACTCGAGTTGAATCATTCACATGAAGTCTATTCTAACTTTTGTCAACAATTGCTTTCACTCGAGTTTGAGATGGTCAACTTTTTCTCTCTTTTTCACAAATTTATTACAGCTTATGAATCACAGACCAACAAATCTTTTATTGACTTATGCAACGAACCAGAGGTGAAACAATTCAAAGTAAGGTCTAAGATGGCTGGCACTGGCTTCCGGAAGGAGGAGTTTATTCAGTTTGTCACTCGACTTTTACTCGAGCCAGAAGTTGAGTTTTCTAATACTAGCTCCATGACGGAGTTGGTTGTTCGCTTTTTTGCCGATAGCGAGCGCTTTCAATATGAGCAGAACACATCGGTGGGTGATCGGTTACCAGAAGAGCGTCGTTCGCCAAGTTTTACCAACCAACCATTGGGCTCCTTACCACCACCCACCGGCAAGGAGTTTATTTTCCGCGCTTCCTCAATAGCCAGACCAGCGCCCTACTCGCGACCTAGCTCGCACCGCATGTACACTCTACTCGGGGCCAAAAGTGACTTTCGTATCGCCACTGCTTTTACCGAAGACACTGCATACTTTTGATGTTAATTATATCAATTGTTCTACATCTCGTCATTTGTGAAATGTGATTTGCAATAAATGTTTAACAAAGGCAAACTTGGAAATTTAATGTGAATTTTTATGTTATATAATATTCTGGTTGTTTGGCTGAGAGAACTGTCGAATAATTAGCCAACTAGGTGGGTAGAACGCTGTATATGAAAGCACATGTCAATGTTGCGTACATATGCACATATGTGTATAGTGTAAGGTGTCCGCATGCGCGGGTGTAAGCATGCATGCATCTGTGCGCGCACGCGGTTCGTCTGTTTGGTCACCTTTGAACTAATCTAATCGCCCAAATGTATCTTTCTATTGTGAATTATTTCCTAAAATAGACACATTATGCAATCAGTGCTGATATCGAGACTCAACTGTAAATAACTTTCGCTCACCATGTTATAACACCAGAGTCATTACTCTTATGTTTAGACCAAGCATAAAGATGTTCAAGCGACTCCTCGACAAGCTTTACTCAAAACCTTTCTTGCTGGTGACTAACACTGTTACCGGAGTAGTTTCCATTTCGATTGGTGATGTTTTACAACAAAACCTTGAACATGCTTGGGCAGGTCATCAAGAGAAAAGTGAATCACAGAAAGTCTCTACGTCAGAACTTGTTTGGGATTCAAAACGAACAAGTGAGTTGTTGAAATGTGATTTGGCTTGACGATTGCCGTAATATTAAACTTGATTGCATAGAAAATATGATGGCAGCTGGAGTCTACTTCAGTCTCTTTGGTCATTGGTGGTACTCTTTTCTGGACAAGCGATTCCCTCCTCGGTCGCGCAACGCGGTGCGTCACAAACTACTGGCCGAGATGGCCATGGGTCCTCCACTTGTCTCCAGTGTCTTCTTTATCTTTGGCACCTTTAAAGGACAAGGTGTTGACAAATCTTGGCAATACTTGAAATCCAACTTTGCCCTCATTTGCTCGGTAAGTTAGTTACACCTATCGAAAATGTGATTATCGCAAAAGTTAATGAATTAGGTCGAGTGGCTTGTCTTTATTCCACTTCAGTGGTTTAATTTTACCTTTGTGCCAATGCAATTTCGCTATCTATACGTTGCTACTGTATCGATTTGTTATGATGCATTCTTGTCTTATATTCTTCATCGAGTAAGTGTTTTTAATTATTCATTATATATCAAAAATTATTTCTTATTTTTATTTTCATTAGAACGAGCGATATCAACAAAAGAAATCTATCAGTGAATTTTCGTGATTTTGAAACATGTTATAAACATCAGACTTAGTTATTTTAACTGTTAAATATGTAAAATTTTTGGCAATTAAATTAATTTATTGTTTTATAAAATCAAAACTTTTCTGTAATTATTTAGGTGATGAAAAAATAATTTAATTATCACTAGATCAGTTATTAGTGATTATATTAATAATTAAATTAAGAATTTATAAGTTATTATAAATGATAACACTATTACTAGTTATGTTTACTTTATTTTGGAATTATTGATTTGTTGATTTAAAATTGAGTGAGGTATTTGGAAAGGAGAGTGAATGGACACTGGACTTGTTTGTGTTTGGCAAGCACGAAGAGAGTTGCGGTGGCAGTGAGCATCGTGGTGAAAGAGAGTCCACGAAGAAAACACTTGGCCGAAGGGCAGTAACGCTCGAAGAGAGACAGGTTGAAATGGTAGGTCGGGTAGTCGACAGACTCGGGTTCTATCATCTCCACCTCACTCAATGTTATTTTTCCCATCTCGAGGAGTACTTCGCGAGCGGCCCTTTCACCAGCCTGGATGCCACCGTTGATGTAGCCCGACCAGTGGGAAGCGGTTTCGGTGCCCGCAAAGTACATTCTTCCAATAGGCTTTCTTAGGTACGGTCCGTAGCGAGTCATGAAGCCTGGTGCGCATGTCATGGTGTAACATCCACCCGAGTATTGCTCTGCCATCCAGTTTGCCTCTTCGTAGTGGATCGGCTGAACCAATTAAAATAGTGTTAGGACGTTTGATTTTGCATAACATTATATAATAGCTGAACTTACATGTCGTGCCTCATCGCAATCAAATGCTTTAGCATAGCTCTCACAGATTATTCGCAATCTTTCTTCTTTACTTCGATCCATTAGTTTGCGGGCTTTGTCGGATGGCAGAAATCTATTTAAAAATTGAAGTATTAGCTAGTGTTAACTAATAAGAATTGTTAATAATAGTACCCAACGATGGCTGGATAACTCCCGTCTGATTTGCTGTCATCAAGGGTGTAGGTGATGGGAAATTTGTAATCATCGCCGTACATGACCAGACTACCACACATGTCCTTTTGAAGCCAGAAGCGCGTTTTGTAGTAGACAATGCACTTGAGCACAGAACCCATGGGTGCGCGTTGAATCAACTGGTTGCGCATAGCTGGCAGTGGTGGATCGTAGTGAATCTTTTGTTGAACGGCGGGTGGAGTGGCCATGATGAGGTAACGTGCGCTATATTCGTTGCCTGCTACAGTGCGCACCACCACTAGACCTTCTTGCTCGCGTTGTTCCACGTAGTAGACTGCTTCGCCAAGGAGCACCTTTTCTTGTCCAACGCTCTCAGCCAATCGTTCTGTCAGTTGGTTGGTGCCACCATTTAGTTTAAATTCTTGCCCACCATTGGTGGTAGAAAAGATTGGCCTCGATCCGCCACACTGCTTGACATACCAGAGAAACCAGAGAAGTGACGATTCCCACATCTCGTTAGTCACGATAGTTCCAATGAAAATGCGCATAAACTCCTTCGCGTCTTGCGTCCAGAGGTTGGCTTCAACAAATTCTTTAAAGGTTATTTTGTCCCATTCTTCCGCTTTGGGTGCCTTCCAAGGCTCATCGGCTGGGATTTCCTCGCCCATTTTGTCAATTAAACGCAGTATGTAGTTAAAGTCCATCAAGGCAAGCAGACCAATGTTAGGTGTGTCGTAGTGGTGAAATAGTCGACGTTTCTCTTTCTAGTAGAATTATTTTACATTACAAAATAATATAAGCTTGCATTTTGCAAAGCAAATTGGACTTACGTGGTTGAAATAAACAAGATTTTCAACTTCGTTTACTGGATACATTTGGAGGCCAAATTCTTTAATCAGCCGTAAAAGATAGTTTTGCCCTCGGCCAATATAGGCACCTCCAAGATCGACCCATTTTACTTTGGGATTCTGTAGAAATACTTGAGTGTTGGAATAACATTGAATTATAAGTAGGACCTACTTGGACAGTCCAGGTTCTCCCACCAACTCTGTCGCGAGCCTCGAGCACCAACACATCGATGCCTTTCTCGGCCAACAGTTTGGCACCACTGAGACCTTTAAATAAACATATTGGTAGCAATTGTAAAGACGAAAGGTGCTGCATACCACTTATTCCTGCTCCGATCACGATGACATCATGAAGGTTATGTGAAGACATGATGAGAGGTTTTTTGAGAACTAACTGGAACCAATGAAAACTTCAAAATGCGTTTGATTTTCTTTAGAACATTGTTTTTCGATGAATGTCTTTTATATGAACGATTTGTCTATGCCGGCAAAGTCAGCTCTAAGTCAATGTTATTATCGACACTATCACAATCAGAGCATCTTATGGCAATGGCGCATACACTTGGCACGTTATACAGCCCACCGAAAGATCAGAGAAGTGAGACGAGCCAGTGGCGATAAGCCAATGTGCTGTGCATGTCTATCTTTCTCATCTTGTCGTGTCTGTTTGTATCAATTAATTGTTGGCACATTGATAAGTGTGATGTCACTTTTAGATTCTCTACTTCGGAGGAACTGTGTTTTGGGTGAAACTTAGTTCGTTGTCTGAGTACAAGGTGTTTCTGTAAAAACACATTTTTCTAAACTACCCACGGCATCATTTCATTGTATAATTATTAATTAAGCAATACTTGCAAGGTATGTGTTTAATTTAACACAATAGCATTATAATCGTTCATATGCTGTTGGGATGTTCTATTTTGAAGAAAAAATGACAAGGTCAAAAAAATATTTCTTCCTCTTTCAAGAGAAAAACTTTAGTATAAAAATGACTTACATATACATTTTTGTAAGATATGATACATTGTACTTTACTATACTGTACGTTTTTGCGTTATTTTTGTCTGTTAAGTAGCTTGCTTTTATTTTTATTTTTGAAATTACCTAAAAATGATACAAAGTTTGATTAATGTATATTGAAAAAATTTAACTGCTTTTTAACTATTAAATAATTAACTGACTAAATATGAAAATGAAGTACCACCACTGTATTAGTTGAATAGTTGAAAGTTTCCCTAAGACATGACGCCCTGTATGAGTTGATACAGTAGTGGATTTCTTTACGATATTTACGCCACAATCCCAGCAATCAATGATAGGTGGTGTGATATGATATCATGGCTGAGTTTTCACAGACACCTCGGCATGTATCTATGTTGCTACTTTTGCCGTACTCTTACTTCTCCATCTCTAAGTGTTGGCGTTGAACCAAAAGCCAAATCAGTTTATATTTAGTTTATTTTCAAAAAATAGTTTATTATTGTGTTATTTAGTTTATTATTATTCTCCAGTTGTATTGAATTATTATCAGAAAAGTATGAACAGTAAAACATATTGCTTTGCTGCATAATGCTGAGTATCACAGAATCAATAAAGACATTGTGCAAGTTGGCTTATGATGTAACAATGTGGAATTGATTATGTGATTAACAAGTGTGCGTTCAGAATGAAGTCATCGCGATGAAACCGAAGAGAGCGACCAGAATGCTAGACCAGGTGAGGAGTTGATTGATGGAAGGGGTGAACATGGTGCCACTGCTCACACTGATCTGTCGAGCCATTTCTTTACACTCGAGCGAATGCCTCGAAACCACTGGCTTCTGCAGAGTGTTTGGTATTAAAGCATACTTTGTAGGGTACCAAATGAATTGTTCACTTACCAGTGGTGCAGCGAGGCCAAACCTATGAAGTACCTGGTTAGCAGCTCGATGTGCTGCCTGAAGTGCACCGTCCATGTAGCCGGCCCAGTGCGTTGCGGTCTCAGTGCCTGCTAAGAAGATGCAGTCGAGCAGTGGCTTGCTCAGCAACTCGCCGTAGTTAGTGAGAAAACCAGGCGCCCCAAGTCCGGTAAAGCAGCCTCCGGTGTACTGTTCGGACATCCAGTTCTTCTCCTCGTAGTGCACTGGCTGCCAAAGGAGACATTGTCGGTTATGATGCTCATCGGTAGGACTACTTACCTTGAGTGCTTTTGGCGAGTCAAATGCTTTCGCATAACTATCACAGATAAGTTTCAAACGTTCTTCTTTAGTTTTCGTCAGCATCTCCCTAGCTCTGTCACCGATGATAAAGCTAATAAATCAGAGAAATAGTGTAACTCGAATAAAAGCTAGGTAAAGTGCCAACTCACCCAACAATGGCAGGGTATGTACCGTCAGGTTTAGTGTCGTCTAATGTGTATGTGATGGGACCCTCTTCAGCAGAGCAATTAATCAGCATGTTACCGTTGAGTGATTGATCGCGCCAGAAGGTCTCTTCGTAATAGACTATACACTTAATAGCGGAGCCCATGGGAAACTTTTGGATCAACTGGTTGTAGAGGGGAGGCAAACTTGGATCGAAGTGTATTTTGTGTTGTAACACCGGTGGGATGGCCAAGATAACGTAGGAGCAGCAATAGTGCGAGCCATCTAGCGTGGTGATCTCTACGCGTGGTAGTCCACTCCGCTCAACCTTATCACTGCGCCCATCCTCGGTTTCTGCCTTGTCAAAAGTTGGTTCGAGAACTTTCCTGATGTGCACCACTGGCTTGTTGAGCATGACATTGTGCGCACCGACCAAGTGGCGCAGTTTCTCACTAATCTGCTGAGTGCCACCCACCACTTTGCTGTCTTGGGCCGCGTTTTCCGTGTTGTACATCACTTCAAGTCCTTCGCACTGTCGGATGTACCAGAGTGTCCAGAGGAGAGACTCCTCGTATGGCTCGCACGAGGTGCAACACCCGATGTATATGGCAATGAAGTCCTTGGCCTCCTGAGTCCAGCAATGCTTGTCCAAGAACTGTCCCAGTGTGATGCGGTCCCACTCGCGCGCCTGTGCTGCGTTCCACGGTTGCTCACGCGGCACTTGCTGGCTCATTTGCTCCATCATCCCAAGCACATTTTTCACCTCGAGCTCCACAAGAGCATTCATCGTAGGCAGCTGATCTCCCTCGTGTACAAATCGTCGCCTCTGTTAATGTGAAGCCCAGTGATGGGTTTGTTTGAGCTACCTTGCTATCTTTGGCTCAGCACTGTTGCTGTAGCATTTGTTGCCACTGCACCAGTTGCGAGTTACCTTGTTTAGATAAACACTTTTGCCCGAAGCATTTACTTTGTAAGTCTTTAGATTCAATTTACTGATCAACTGCTGCATGTACAACTGACTTGGTCCTATGTACGCGCCTCCCAGATCCACGTAGCCTACTTTGGAGTCCTGTTAATAGTTGATAAGTTTAGTCTAGATTATCACTCATTAGAGCGAGAAACTTACCTTTTTGGTGAAAGTTCGCCCACCTACTCGGTCACGGGCTTCAAGTACGCAGAACTTGAGTCCATGCTCTTTCAGAATGCTAGCGGCGTAGAGGCCTGGATGGGTTAGAGTAGTTATAGTAAACAGGTTCTCAAATGAGTTTACTAAGTACCGCTCAGTCCTGCGCCCACGATTACCACGTCGTATTGGGGTGAATCAAGTGTGTCGGCCATATTGTCTTAAAGAAGAATATGTAGAAAGGTAAAAGTTGAAGGCGATAGGATTAGTTGTAAGTCAAGTTGAGGGTCTCTAATTTAGAGTGTGACCTAAGTTTGCTGCCTGCTATCTTTATATCTGCTCAATCAGTCAATCTGATCGTCAGGCCAATTTTCCTTGGCACGTATCAAGTAGTGTATGGGGTGGGGGCATTGATGACTTCTTGGTCCAGATGTTCATGCTTCTGCATGTGCTGGTGATGTCCCTACAGCAACCTATTGGTTGATTGGTCACGTACTCGAGGCACACCCCCGAACACCCCCCGGCGTGGCCAGATAAAGACGAGCTGCTGACACCATGCACGCCGCACCCACACTTCTTGGGTATCTTGAATGATGGACCATCTCGCGTTTATCTCCGTCCTTAACAGATAAAAGAGGAAAAGGAAAGAAAAACAATCCGTGCAAATGAATGGGTCGCGCACCATGCGAACGTGGCTGCTCTGATAACATTCGTTCTTTTTGGGTTTATTTTTGGGAAAAATTAAAACTTGGCTAGCGACAAGTGGTCGGACAGTGGCGATAGAACCCAGTGGATGATGCGATTAGCACCACCCGAATAGTGCAACGTCGAGACCGGATAAGTGGATAAGATAGTGGCGAAGCATTGTGCTACGAGCAAAACAAACGTTGGCCAGGTCCATTCGCGGTGTCGAGTGTTACCATCCGATGGTGCTGTGTCGAGTCTTATCTTGTTTGTCAATGCTGACACGTTCGTTCTAGCATTTTCGCCAGAAGCGACGATTCGAGGACACGCGGTCACTTGATCGATCTGAACTCGAGCTTTCTAGATAAGGTACACTCTTGCTTATGTCTTGTTCTGTTTCTCCCCCCGCGCGCGTGATGCCATTATCCTCGAAATGATCCACTTTGAATTAGATTCACACATACAAATCAAACTGGGTGCTTGATACGCTATGGTGCGTTGTGGCTGGCATGTGTGGTGCCAAACACAAACAAATCGGTCGATAAGTTGACAGCGACATTGCAAAGGAAACTGGGATCGAGCAGCAACTAATCGACACGGAACTAATTTTTCCCAAATAATGGAAAAATAATGATGCGATCTTTGGGCTGATAAGATCGATCAACTAGCTTGAGTGATTAGTTATTTTGGGCGTCGATTTGATGAACTAGAATCCGGTGTTCGACTTGAGACTCACGCAACACTGTACTTTTGGTTAGTTTTATCGCTTTTCAATTGAGTAATTGATCAGCCCGTGCCCTCTGGCATTGCTTCTCAATGTATTTGACTTTGAACTAAAGCCAAAAAAGACACGAGCTTTGAGAAACACTGTGCACAAAGGTTCATTTTTAGTCAAGTATCGCGTCCGTTATGCTAACAAGCGGCTTGTCAACTCTTTCCTCTGACTCAAGACTGGCACAGCACACTTTAGTGCATTGCCTTGACCAGTGACCATCAACTCTTCTGACAATCATGCGATGGTCTGTGATCTTGTTTTTTGGACTGCTTTGCATTACTCATGGTCTCTGCAACAAGACAGTGGAATTAGACAGTGCCGTCACAGAGTGCGAGGTGGGTTGGCATGGATTTGGTGACAAATGCTACCGCTTCCACAATGACATGCTTGGAGCCACCTTTCACGACTCGCTCACAATTTGTCATCTCTCACATGAGGCACAGATTCTCACCATCCACTCGAATGAGGAGGCTAACTTTATCGAGCAAATGTTGTTTGAAAAGAATGAAGCGCACTACTCGGCTTGGATTGGCTTGGTTCGAATTAATGATAGCGACTTCATCTGGATTGACCGCAGTCCCCTCAATTTCACCAAGTGGGCCTCTAACGAACCCAACAATTGGAATTCGGTTAATTTTTGTGTTGTTCTCAGTTCCGATCAAGCCAATCGTGGAATGTGGTACGATGTTCCATGCAACAATCATTACCTGGTTATCTGCCAAAAATCGAAACAACTCAATAACACTGATAATGTAGAATTTACATCTGCGGCCTTCAATATGATGATGGAGAGGGAACTTTTCCAATTTAGCATTGATAGACTACAAAGTCACATCGTTACTCTTTCTCATCTCGTCGGACTTAATTTCCTCTTAGTATTGATTTCTCTGACCTCTCTATTGATGGTGGTGGTTTATCGGCGATTTCGTGAGAATAAGCGCTCCAGACCATCTGAAAACGAATTTGAGACTGGTTCAGATAAATCCTCGCTGTGCAATAGTGAGCCATCAAGCACAAGTCGGCGACACTACGTGCCTAGTGGATGGCAGAGAGCAATGCGAACCGTGGTACGTTTCCTCCTCTTCAAATGGCGACTAAAACATACGGTCAACACTGATTTGGAAGCCAAGTACGATTCGAGCTCGTACCGCCAATCGATCGATCAGTGCTCAATGGCTAGCACTGCCATCTGATCACTCTCATCGATAGCACTCTATTTAGTCATTTCTAAATGTGGCTTATGCTTAGAACATATTTACATACTTTGTTCTTTTTGTGTTGCCAAAAATGTTTTGTTCCCGATGGAATTAAAATTGATTTATATGTTGCCATAATGGAAAGTTATCCTCGTTGCAAGTTAGTACGATACTAAATCACTGGTTATTGAGAAAAAGCACTTTTTGTTTTTTCAATAGATTATTATATCATAATTTCACAACTTCTTTTATAGTGTATATAAATAAGATTTAAACATTAATTTTCTCTTGAGTTGGGTTGAAAATGTGATAAAAGTTAAAGTTTACAGTTATAACCAGTCTGACTTGTGTTGACACGGTTCAACTGGTCAGTAGATACTATTCAAATTGAGCCTACTCACTGCTGCAACTTTCCCAGCGGCAATGAAACTTCAAATTCAACAAATTGAATCCACTATGGGGTTGAAATTAATTTTTGCAACAAAATGTGGGCGCATTTGAATGTGTCTATGGGTAGCACTAGACTAGACTTCCAGACTAGACATTGAGTTTCGAGTGTCAATATTGGTTTGGGTGCTTCTCTTTTCTGGCACTTCTCGGTTATAACCCTTTGATGATTCTATAGCACAGCCCGAGCTTGTGTTGCGCTTCGTACCATGTTACTAATACAAAGCTTTGCTTGCGCATCTCCCTCAATTCTAATCATGTCAGAAACAGTGGCAACGAAGAAGTATGTTTCATTACCAAAGCAAGTTTTCAGCAGTTGCATTTTACTGTTCGCAGAAACCATTTGCCAGTATCATATTACTTGTTCTTTCAACTTGTCAAACCCGAGACATGGATCCGTTGGAAAGGAATATGACAGACTTGGGACAAGTTGAGGCTTTGTCACCCAAATGGCAAATAGTACTTGTAATACTTTACTCGACTACCGCAATTCTCTCCTTCTTGGCCAACTCGCTGGTTCTGGCTGTGAGTTTCTTCAACCATTGGTCAGTGGGTCTTAGAAGACAAGAAATGTTGCTCCGAAAACGAAGATCAACTTCGGAGCCAGGTTCGGACCAGGATTCAGTCCGTGACTCGGTGGTCATTTTTGAAGGTACCTCCCTCTTGGTACGATTAGCAAGGCGTCGTGAACGAAAAGAGCCAATGCGTATTTTCCTCGTTAATCTCGCTATTTCCGGCCTGTTTATAGCAATCTTTGCCATTCCTTTCACCTACACCGAATTCATGCTAGGTCGGTGGGTGTTTACCGATTTTCTCTGCTCCATTTCTTCAAGTATCAATACACTTGCAGTATTCGTATCCGTCTTTACCATGGTGTGGATAAGTCTCGATCGGTTGGTTATTTACTTTAATCACTTAAAACGAAATAACGTATTAATGAACTTAGTGGGTTTAGTTGTTTCATGAGAATGAGTCATTATGAGTCTCGATGTACATTACTCGAGACTCAATGGCAAGCACTAATTAATGTGTCAGTCCTACTCTAGAGTAGATATACTCTCCCACTCTTATTTGTATTCTATGGTGTTGAGTATGAATTACATCTAAATGCTCTATATTTGCAGCTTCTTTGCCATACTGAGACCACTTGAGCCAGAATCGTTCGTCTCACGTCATTCATTGCTGCTAATTGGATTCACCTGGTTAGCGGGAGTCTTCGTTGTCTTGCCTCAGATTCATTTTACTTGGTACTTTGAGTTGATCTTGTTCTAAATTCGATTGTCTTATTTCATTTTATATTTTCCTATGCACAGTCTTGTAACCTTTAAGGTGAACAACGTCACCTATTACTCATGTCGCGAGGTGAGTAAAGGGCTAATGAAGCGGTACTAACTCCTCCTCATGCGCGCTTGGGTCCACATTCAGACTTGGCCCAGCCACCTAGCCCACTTAGAAAATATCTACTCGGCACTAATTATTCTAATCACTTTTATTCTACCTATGGTGAGTGCATCGATTGTAAGCCACATTAGCGTTAACTAGATATTTTGTTTTTCTTAGTTGATTCTGTTAATCATTTACGGCCGAATAGCATTTCGAATCTGGAATCGTGACTCGAGATTGCGTGGCCAGTGCCCGAGTCCTAGTGGACTGGGTAGTTCGTGGGACTGCACGGCGGACGTAGCCAACGACTACCGGCGCCGTAGCTCCATCAAGGTTTGTTGGCTTGTCGGCTTCATTAGGCCTGAGCAAAATGTGCTTCTATTTCGGCTAACACATTAACTCAATTGCCATTGGCACCACTGTAGGCCATTCGGTTGATCGTCACTATCGTGCTATGCTTCTTTGTCTGCTGGCTTCCCATTCAAACGTTTCAGATGGTATTTTCTTTCTGCCGGTCGTGTCTATCAATGCAGGATTACAGTGGAGTAAAACTCTACGTGCTCACCTATTTTATCTTTCATTTTCTTGCCATGGCACATTCCATTGGTTAGTAGTATCTTTAATTTTTGTTCAGGTTTTGCTAATCTGATAGCAATTCACAGTCAATCCTATCATCTATTGTTTTATGTGCAAAAATTTCCAGGTAAGTTTTAATTTTATAATATAAATTGACTCAATCTTTTTCCCCAGAAGGATCTAAAAGTATTCTTTGGGATTGAAACTGAATGAAAAATAATAATTTATAAAAAATATAAATTAACAATAATGATGATGGTTTGAAGCAAATCACTTATCACTGCTAGTGCTGCACTTGTCGAGGTCAGTGTGTGAGTATGACACCTGTGTGGTTACTTGTTCCATCTCTCCGTTGGGGTATTTCCCATCTTCTACAATTCTACTCTTGTCTGACGATTTGGGACGGTACTGCTCAATGTCGATGAACACCTTTCCTTGGTACCAGTTGATCAAGTTGTTGATCGGACATTCCACCAGACAGTAAAAAAAATAGGCCAGCGCAAGAGTAATCATCACGTCAATTGCAAAGTTTTGGAACTGTGTGTCAACGAGATATTAATAATGGGTTTTGATCAAACTTAATGTGATTTTACCAATAACGATTCATCCATTGCGTAGACATCTTTGATAGAAAACACTCGATAGAAAACGACTACGATATGTACCATGAAGTACGAGTACGATAGACGAGACAAAGCTTGCAGCGGACGCCATTTTAAGGCTCGATTGATTGTGTCTGTTGTGTATGATTTTGTTAATTAATAAAATTTTTTCTAAAATCTAAATCCTAACTAGCAACTTACGACAGCGGTTAGATGAGATCAGAAAGAACAGGTAGGTAAAACCGAATGAGCTGAGAAGTCGAATTGCACTGTACCAAGAAAGTGAAGAAAATAGCGATGGCGACTTATCGAGGCGCCAGAAGGAGTTGTTGAAAGCGATCATCACCTGGATGAGGCCTAGCGAGACAATCGCGAGGAAAGTCTCAATCTCTTGACGTAGTAGCACCTTATAGGTAAGCAGAACAAACCCAGCGGCAAGACCCATCACAAAGCAACCGATGTAGGTGTTGGTGCCGTAACGGTACCACGCGTGTGACAAGATGGTTTCGCGCAGTGTCTCAAATTCCAGAAAATGTACCTCTGGTTTTACTTTGAATATCACATAAGGTACGAAAGTGAAACAAAATCCAAGCAAGGTGAGAAGAACGAAGTAAATGTACTTGAAGTGTCTGGGTAGCTTGTAGGCCACGAATACCAAAAGTGGGGCCACACATAACAACTGGAGTAGTGCAGAAGCTAACCATGTGGGTGGATTGCACTGCAAAAGTAAGAGTTAAAAATCGGGTAGCTGTTAAGTGTCAACTTACGTAAGGCGCTAGTGAAAGTTGATCGCTCACACCTAGTTGTTGATTGTAGTTGGAAATGAAAAAGAAACCAGTGAGAAGGGCTCGCGGGTTAAGACACTGGTCGAGCCAAGACATGCCATACTCCCAAACAGGAGCACGCGTCATTGTTGGCAATACAAAGATGAAAAGAATTGAGCCAGCGTAAGTCACGGCAAACTGAAGCCACAGACGAACCAGGTAGCCTAAGTAGTTGAATCGGGAGGAGGAAGAAGAGTCGTTTGCGAGCCTCTGGTGCACGTTAAAACCCACAATAAGTCCACTGATGATAAAAATGGGCTCGAAAGGCAGTGTGGTTCGAAACCACGCGTACTTGTCTTCACGCAGACTTGTGCTAGGAAAGGTGCTGAGGATGCGCTTCAGAGTAACTAAACCAGCGGTAGAAAGGTAGTTGAAGTAGTGATACAAGTGGATGTAGAGCACAAACAAGAATCGCAAACTGTCCAGTGCACCAAACCGGGACTGTTGGTTGATCAACGACCGCGAATTGGTGATGGCAGAAAAGGAGTAGAATAACAAATTTGGTTTCTGATTTGAGTCCCTCTGGAACATCACGTTGCCCAACTTCAAGTTGCTTTTGGCTGTCTTTCTATCAAAACTCGTATTGTAGTATTCGATCACAGTACTAAGAATGACGAATCCTGTCAGAGCCGTTAATATGGTCCTATCAGGAGGATCAAATTTGGTTAACCAAAGCGCAAAAAATATAAAAATTTACATTGCTATCACTTGATGAGTTTCCCATTTGATCGGATCGTTAAGCTTGTAGCACTTGGGTCCCACTTGTACAGGTAATTTAAAAATAGGATAAGTAACTATAATAAAAAATTTTATAAATAAAATAAAATGTATTGCGCCTAATATAACTCACGATTGTTGAGTAGAACTTCCATTTCATGCGCTTTGCACATAGCTGGAATACAGAGACTGGTGCGATAAATGGTTCCATTGGCCATCTGCAGCAGTTCGGCTATCTTCTGAGGTGTGATGAGATTTTGTAGTCGATAGCTGCGCAGCATGCGTTGAATATTATGGTAGACCGGGTGTGTGTGATCTACCATCAACTTGAGCTGTTCGGAATTGTTGGTCTCTGGGAATGGTAGTTTCACTTCAAGCATGCAGTATTGGCCTTTAACAACCAGTCCAGTGGCTGAATTCTTTGGACTTTCCAACATTTGACATTCGTCCCACTCGCCTAAGCTAGAAAATTTGCCATGCAGAGTTCCAGGTTCCACCCACTGTCCGCGAACGTCCAAAACTATATTCATTGATAAGTTCACCACAAGCACACAATTTGCACAGTTTACTTACATCGATATGCCCAAGTATCATAGTTAGTGAATCCACCAACACCTTGATAATAAGAAGCAACACATTCCGGAGAGACCGGCACATTGAGACTATTGACAAGTCCAAGAAGTCGAACCCAGGTTTCGCGACTCGGTAAATAGTACTGGTCGATGACATTCCAAGCACCATTCAGTCGATCAAAGGTGTTGTTAATGTGAGTAGTTCGCTGCTCAAAGGGCACTTGCAAGCCTTGCTCTCGTAGCTCGCGCATCTGGTCTACTATGTTCACCGTTTCATCTTCTTCCCACCCATCATCATCCTCTTCGGCACTATTTCCTGCATCACTGTTTTCTTCAGATTCGGTCAGTTTTGGTGTTGTGACATCGCTGGACAAATTTGTTTCTTTAGAAGCCGTGTCTAAATCCTTCAAGTTTGAAATAGTGGTAGAGTCGACATCTTCATCCGAAAGAGGAGTACTCGTATCAGTCAGTGCTCGGTTACAGGACAATACCAGCAGGAGCGTTCCGAAGAACAAGATGTTCACTTTGGTAGCCATCGGCAGCGGCGTGCAACCTTCCCAAAGATAAAGTGGAAAGTGAACATAGCGATCAATGTGCTCAGGATGCAAGTGTACAATTGTGCTACCTGCCTCGAAGGTGTACTTGTACTCGTTCAATTTGCTTACTGGCACCTCGACAAACTTGCCCTAAACCGGCCTCCCTAGCGTAACCCGTGTAACTCTAGTGCTATTCAGACCGCTACAGCATCACATGCTTACCAAACTGTCTGTCAAACGCGTAGCTCGCATTCTCAAACCGGTTTGGTCAGCGGACATCAGCCGCATCCACACTTTCTCCTTTTCTAATTTATTCCAAAGAGCTCAAACATGTCCTCTACGTGCAAACTCTTTGTGCAACAAAGCACCCTTGACAAAGGCATATTACACTTATTCTAATGTTAAAGTGTGAGGTTTACATACGCTTCGTCGTTATTTATGAAGCTTAGTTGCAAAGCTTGGAATCCACGAAGTGTCCCGAGCGAGCTGCAATGACACGACAAAAGCTAATGCTCAACACTTCGATAGCTCAAACCATCACTTCTCTAACCAATTGATTGCGACACTCAACAAACCACACTACGTGCTAGCGTTATAGCCTCACTCTCGCATCATCTAGAGTTATTTTATTTTATTCATATGGAAAAGAAAGCAAGTTATCGACACTGTACTATCGATATACTATGAAAGAGGGAGAGAGATGCTCGTGGCAGACAGTAGTTGCTTCAAGGCCAAACGAGATGAAGTGACTAAGTAGCTTTTGATCATATGAATGTGCTTTTGGAAGTCACTTAAGATTTGTTTAGATTTTCTTTTTGCTTCTCAAGTACAAAATTTTGTTTTAGTATAAGTAGAACTTTTGAGTAATTTTAATTAAGAAAAACATTGTTCCATATTTTTCACTTCACACAGACTTTCTAAACTGTAAATTGAATTATCGGATACGTGAATATTTGTATAGGTGAAATATACTATGAAATCATACCATGAAATCTAGTTCAAATATATACAACTTTTTTGTGTGAAATGGGTTGTTTCAAATCAAATGCACGAATTGCATATCAAATATTAAAAATCCAATGTCGATAAGAAAAGTATCGAATCACTATGCTAAAGAGTATAATTAGATGTTAAAAATCAGTTTATTTACTAAAAATAATGCAAGTTGATCGCATGCCAAATGTTTTTGGTAAGATACTATGAATAAAAGTATCTAATAAAAAAAGTCTATGCTTAGCGACTTAAACTAAGTGATCGTGGAGCGGCATCTAGCTAGAGAAAAAGAGAGTTGATGACACGGATGGTGCCGCATCAACCCATTGTCGTACATTGCCACCACTCGTTATCGAGTATGGTTGACTTTGAAACATTCTAAAAAGCACCTAATCAAACACATAGACACTTGATGAGAGATAATATAAACAGTGTGATGACATTGAAGACATGAAACCACTTCGATTGAACGTTTCTTCCAACCAATTTTCGTTAGTCAGACCTATCCATTTGTGAGTGGTTGTCATGGCAAAACAGTACACCAGTTTTAATACTGATAAAAGAAGGGTCCGATTGACATAAAGTGTCAATTCGACTGCAAGTCAATATTACTAGCCTCTAGTTGTCTAATCAGTATAATTCTGTTTGGATCTATTTGGAACCGAGTAATCACAGCGAAGCAGTGCTATAAATCTAGTTTCACTTAAAAGCAGTGCGCACTTTGACTGCATTCAATATATTGGCGACGCTCAGAGAAACGTTTTCGATTTGTCGATCTGAAGTGATACCAGCTGCTGTCGGATTACCACAACGTTCACTATCGGTGACTCGTCCCAGTGGTTTCGAAATCCTACGCGTATCGGATAAACACAGTAGAGTGTCGCCGCCATCGATCACATTTCGACCGACTGTATGGGTATCAGTATCAGTGCGCAGGATCGAATCGCCCAGTGATGCGTACTTCTCCTCCTCACTCAGTGGTGCCTTTTTTCTAGATCTGACCCCAAAGGGCCACTGGACAAGGATTCTCCCACTTTCGGTGTTTGATACCACAACCTTGTTTGCTTGACTTGTTGAGCCTATTTAAAATCAAATCATTTTCGCACTAGGCCGAGTGATAGCTAAAGCTATCGTTCAAAGAAGCTTATAAATTTTCTCATTGGAAATCTAATAAGCGGCTCGATATTATCACTACTGACACGAAGTCCGCGTGCAGTTGACGGTGGTGAGGCGCAACTTAAATCGGGTGGTGTAGATAGAAGGCAATCCAGAGATGACTAGTCTGGTGCTCAAGACCGAGAGCACCAAATGCAAACCCACTCCTCTCATACTGGTTAACACGAGCCATATTTGATTGATCGCTGCACACTCTCTTCACATCTCTACACTATTAAATTTAACTTTGCCACTAAAGCGAATAAACCAAAAAACTGAAAAGTAGGTAACGCGTATTATCATCTACGCTTGACCATGGTCATTTTGTGTTTAGTGTCGCGATGGCTAAAGAGTCTGATAGCAGTCACACCCAACCTCTCACTGGTAATGACACCACTGGCACTACTGCCTCTCTTGCTAGGTGAAGAGGTGAGCAGTGAGTCCAAGTGCATCTACCTGGTGTTGTTAATGGCGGTGTTTTGGTCACTCAACCCAATCCCGCTAACCATCACATCGCTGCTTCCAGTTGTGCTCCTGCCATTGCTCGGATTGGCTTCTACCGAAACCGCCAGTGGAGCTTACCTTCGAGCTAACAACATGCTTTTCTTGGGTTGCCTCACTCTGGCCCTGGCCATTGAGAAGAGCAACCTTCATCAACGTATTGCGCTCAAGGTGTTACTCAAAGTGCAGACCGAGTTTAGTCTTATTTTACTGTGTTTTATGATGACCACTATGTTCTTCTCAATGTGGATTGTTTCTACGGCTACTGTAGCCATGATGCTGCCCATTGCCGACGAGATCTTCAACAATCTTTTCTGTTCATTTGACGAGCCTACTCAGGAGCGACAAGAAATACCTCTGACTCCAGTGCCCAAGATGATTGGTCAGAAGGGCAACAAGCAGTCGGTGCAGATGTGGCCCGATGTCCAGCCAATCAAGCTGCTCGCTTACCACGAAGCGGACAAGTCTGCCAATGGAAACTGTAGACTCACTATTGAGCAGTCCAAGAGGGGTCCCCTAAATGAAAAGGACAAAAAGAGAGTATGCAAGCTTTTCTACCTCTGCATTGCCTACTCAGCGACGATCGGTGGCGTTAGCACGCTCACAGCCAACGGTCCCAACCTCATCATGAAGGATATTCTCGAAAAGTAGTCTTCCTTTCATCCGGTCTGATTAAAGTGATAATATTTTCTTGTCTCCTTTAATAGCTATTACGAGAACCGCGACCCAGTTGATTACGCCAGTTGGCTCATTTTCGCCGCTCCCGCAAGTCTTGTCATGTGTCTAGTGTTGTGGTTCATTTTCTCTCGGCTCTACTTTAGGTTAGTCCCGGAACAAAGCGGCCTGCCAATCAGGCATCACGTTGTTCCGCCAATGGTTTGCTATTGTCTTCTCTCTCTCTCTCTCTCT